>JADANM010006230.1:3886483-3900363 GCA_026213755.1 Eurema hecabe | reverse complement strand
TCACCAAAATACTCGCCAGTAATTAATTATTATAACTATTGTTTGATGTTCCTTATCAGTCGACGTTTAAGACAGAAGTCGTTGTGTTTCGAGTTACTTAATTATGAACCTTAAGTCCTTGTAATAAAGCTCACGCAGATACGAGGAGAGGGGGCTTCTTTCAGTCAAGGGTAAATATTTTACTCTCCTGACATTTGCGATCGAAACGCGAATCAAGATATATGGTACATAGTTAATAGTGTTGGAATAAGTGAGTACTAAGTGTTTTTGTGCAAAAGTGAGTTTTATAAGGGAGAATTTTTATTTTATTTGATTATTATGAACGTAAATAGAATGGTTATAAGCTCATGGATATGTTTTTTTTTTTCGCGTAAAATGTGAGTTATGCGGTAGTGAAGTTTTCTTTTTTCGAAGTCTGTGAGAAATATTTAATTAATAGATTGTTTTTTTTTTTATAAAGTCCGATCTTTATCGATGATATTTTAAGTTTTAAAAATTAATAGTATTTAGTAAGTATAGCTCCACGTTTTTTTCAAATGATTTAAAATAGATTTAGAAACCTTATTCTATTAGTAGACATTTTTTTTTAGTAAATACCGTAAATCAAGAATTTATTGCACTTTTTACCGAGGCTTTCAATTAATGTAACAATCTTAAAAATATGCAGCTGTTTTAAAGACTCCTCTTATGTAAGTATATCATAGGTTATCAATCAGTATGGCCAATAACCACATACTGTTCGCCTTGAAAAATTAATTTCGCAATGTCCGATAAAAAGTTATACTTAAAGTTTATTACATAATAATCTAGATTAAGTTTTTAAGTGCGTTCGAGTTTTATTTAGTACGTATTTTAAATACTTATCCATTTCCATAGAATATAGAATTTTAGAACTAAAAAAATAATAATGCTTTGTGCAAATTGCAGTGCATAATTTTCTTTACTATAATCTATTGCCTGGCAAATATTGCTAGTTAGCAATAAGGCTGCTTTTTGTACGAGAATTTTTTTATGTAATTTTCATTTGCCCCTTTTATTTAATTTGCAATGTGAAATGAAGTAATAAATAAATAAATATTAAGTATGATTATAATGACTATGAAAGCGTGGCGTCCTCGCGCCCGTCCGTGTGTATACATGTGCGCTGAGGAACACCGGTGGGCTTTAGTCGATAGTAGGCTAGTAGCACCAACCATAGGTACTTTGCAAGTCCGTAAACTGCTAAAATTTCTCTTGCTTAATAAACTAACCATATATAGGGACAAAAAACACCTGGGTACCCCCACAGTGCCCGACATTAGCCGGCAAGATTACTGGGCTAATGAGTCTCAACATCTTATGACTCAAAGTGGGTAGCGTCAGTGTAGTGCACCCCTGCCCGGAGTTTGGCTTTAGAGCAAAGTTCTGGGTAGTACTGCATTGGTTATGGGCTAGCGTTTCTCTTACAAAAAAAATTATGTATGATGCATTTTATCACATTAAACTATTATCTGCATAAAAGTGCTAGCGTTCTTCTGCTGGACTCTCAGCATTTTAATTACACTTAGTTTAGTAGTATTTTACTTAGTATTAGTAGGCTACTCACAATGACTATAAGAATACGTTTTTCAAACAGCAAAACAAAGATTGTTTACGCAAACAAATAATGATGCACATATATTCTGTCGAATTGAGAAACTTCCTTCTTTTTAAAAGTTGGTTAAAATTAAGATCCTATATGTTAAAGACAATAAATTATCAAATGCGGCAAGTATGTTAATGAATGCATATTTTTTGTATTGAATGCGTATGTTTTGCATATTTTTAAATGCACTCTTGCTGATCTATCACTGAGTGATTTGTTTACTAGCCATCGACCATAGGGTGCTAGGATGGCTAGTCTCTCATATTAAATAGGTATGTAGAGTATTTTTATCAAGGAAACTAACATGTAGGTAAATAAGTAAAAAGTAACGATAGACGAACATGAAATTAATAAAGAGTTTAGCCTTTTCCACAGAATAACAAATCTTATTTTAAGCGTGGTTTACAAGAACTTAAATAGGTATAGTAGATACATACTACGTATATGTACAATGCAATATACAAATATGTTTAAAATGAACATTGTACATTTCCGAGCATACTATAAATATTAATAAGTAAGAAAAAATCCTGTATGATTTGATACTAGATATAATTTAATATAATTGCTCTAGTTACATGTTCACATTGCAGTTTTTAACGTTTTGTTTTAAATAAGTTACTTATTCACTGTTTTTGTTCTGTATATACTATGTTATAGTCTAAATGTTTAAATTAAAAGAACAAAGTTATTTAAACTATAGATGTTCTAAAATCTAAAGAATAGACAGTTTTATAAACATAGATGAGAACCGATTACAATGAAAGTTTATCTCAATAGTTCATCGTCTTTTCTAAACCTATGTTTAAAACAAGCTAGTATTAAAAATGGGTTCTATGGTACTAATTTGGAGGTTTTGTTATTGGTATCTGACCAGGTTGCGCAATCCACAAGACTGCCTAGGATTCCGTCAGGTATAAGGGTTTTGGTCGATTTAAGTCCTTTTTAAGCTGTTGTTCATCCCCCCTAAAAGTATGCTTGAGCATTCCTCCACAAAAAAAAATAACCGTAACTTCGGGTCTACGTTATCTTCTAAGTCAAAAATAGTTTTTATAAACTAGCCACTAGGTTTATCTGTTTTAATTACCGTAGGGCTTTTAATGTTCGCATAGCTATAGCATCGCTTTCTTTGTCCACAGTGTACGCGTCAAAAATGTGTCCGCTATGGCCTCTACATCTGATAATCCTGTACCTACTAGCCCTGGGTCCTCTATGGGTGCTCTGCCAAGCGGCACCTAACATCATAGCATCGTTTCATCCGAAGCAAATTGAGCTCAACATGGGAGACTACTTCTTCGTAAACGTCAATGTTACTGGTGAGTGTTGAGTAGATTAAAGTCAAAGTCAAAGTCAAAAGTATCTTTGTTCAATTAGGCTACATAAAGTAACACTTGAATCGTCCTGGTATTACAAAACATTTACCACCGATCGCGTAGTGCATTTGTGCCTTCCTGTACTATTCTCCTCCCCCTTCCTGAAGTGTCTACTGAAGTTCATTATTTCAACCCTAAAACATAAGATAGGGAGACAGAATAGTTGGGAAATCCCACCCAAATAAAGTAATGAGAAAAGACGAATGATAGAAAGAAAATGTATGCAATATGTTACGTTGTGTAAAAGCGAGAACTGGTATGTAAGAGTAGAGTAGCAATGACTCCGATCAAGTCGGAGAATATAGAAAAAATTTTTACTTAGACATTTACAGAAGGAAAGTATGTGTATGATATTATTTATATGTAAGCTAGTTCAACAAAGAAGAAAAGCATGAAGCATTAAGAATGAATTTTGATCAGATCAAAATAAGGGGTCTTCTTACTTTAAAGAAATATGAATAGAAGAATCTTGCCTCTTCTTAAGATAGTATATTTTGATTAAAATTTAAGTTTATAGGTAAATTCATGGCGCGGGTTTTATTCTTTTCATATAATAAAACCAATTTTAAGAGCCTTGTAAATAAAGAGGCAAAACAATTCAAAAATTAGCATCTTTGTATCAGGCAAGATTGTCTGCTTGCTATTAAGTTAGCAGGGTTTTTCAATAGAAAACCCTTAAACAATAATGAAGGTTATTGATTGATTTATGTACATACAACATACTCTGTTGTCTCACCAATTCAAAGTCTTATAGACATTTTAACACAAACTTTAAGTAGTGTAATTCCTTTTAATTTAATGCAATTAATATTAGCAGAAATATTTGCACTTGAGAGCTTTAATTAATCATATGTTTAACATAAATGCATATCTTTTTGTGTTCATATTTTAAATAATGAATTAATTTGTTTTAACAAGTTATACTAACTTAATATTTGCATACATAATTATTTTAATCAATTTTCCTCATAAGCTAGGAAATTTTAGTATATTGGCAACTAAATAAAAGCCCCGATCCGTGGTTCAAATCGTGTAGTTTCTGTTAATCTGGGTAATATGTATTCTATGTGTTTATCCAGGGTCTATCAGGTTTGGACTGAAAGATCAAACAAACAAATAATGAATGAATTAAACGTTGGTTAAAAAAATCAAGTTCGAATTTATATTTTGAGAACGGTATTATTGTTTAAGTATTGCATTTATTATTTTATGTTAATTTAAAAGATAATAAATAACTATTTTATTTCACAATTTATATGTATAATTCATTAGTAATACGTTCGCCAAGATAAGTTAAAAGTTGATATAATTAACTAGAAAAATGAAATGCAGTAAGACGGACAAAAACATGTCTAGAAACGGCAAATCAAACCTTTTACGTGAATTGGTTAACACACCTAGTAGTTACTTCAACTTTCTAAGACTACGATGTTAAATGCCTGTTAATTAGTCTATACTATTAAATTAATGTAATTAAATTAAAGTATTAAAAAAAGGGTTTCGAATCAAAAACATATATTCAGTAAATAGTGTATTTTATATTTAAAAATACAGAATAATTTCAATAATGAAAAATTGAAATTGGTTGTCAATCATTCATATTTCGTAGTATTCATTTAGTAAGATATATGATTCTATAAGACTTCATTTTAGCTGCTTTGAGTTTAAAGGATATGCGTGTTGATAGATTAAAGGTTTTTTTAAGAAAAAGTGAATATGCCGTATTAAGGACATTTTTACGATTCCGTTGACACGGTTTTATTGGGCTGGAAAAAACAAGGTTACTTGTTAATGTAAATGTTTTGGAATTGATGAATAAAACAAGTATTAAACAATTATATGAGAGATACTTATACTATCTTCATTTATTAAAGATTTTCTTGTATTTATTTTTTTAATATTTACATACGTAAAGTGCTGTTGATTTTCAAAATTAATAGTAAGCTTTAAACGTTACGTTTATTAGCAATTTTTGCGTGAGAATATACTTTTCTAAATGTACTCCCATTCCAACTACATATAAATATTTTACCAGTAAGATGCTACGTCATCACTTAGTACCTACTATTACTTGTCTTCTAAAAGTCAAATATGCTTATATTTTTTCTGCTTTTAAAGGTAAAGGGCTTCAAGCAAACGACGAGATCATAGCCAGGGTGGGCATAGATCACGTGGCCAACGCGTCGTGGAACAGCACCTATCGTCTCACTGAGGAGGATGCTAATTATGGACTGTTTTCTGGCGTGCTCAAAGTCGATGCGAACTTTCTGGGTAAGATTCTTAACATTTTTATCTCCTAATATTTTCCAGTGATTAGCCTGGGTAGGTGTTAGACACGTCTATTTATTGGCTTTTGGACGATGATGCAAGCTTCCTCCAACCTTAAGGGAGCCATTCAAATACTGGTCGAGGATGTTCCGTTTGACTGGCCGGCTGACAAGCCACCAAGGTATAGAATCTTGGACGAGAACTCTCGAACAGATATCATAAGGAAGATTCAGAACTAGGCGCACTAATGGAGGTCGTTACTGAGAGAATACAACTCGAGAACTATTCCTCTACGTGTTCTAAGTTTAGGGGAACATAGTAAGTAAAATAAGCTCTTAACGCACTCTTACTAAATAAACATTATCAAGGAAATGGCAGGTTAGGTTTTGACGTCACTTTCTACTTAAACTACGGTTGACCAATAGTACCGAAGGTATACGTATAAACCACCTACATATAGAGAATCAAATGACATATTTTCGCTACCCTTTTTAGCACTACAATAAAATCAAATTGGTAATAATATCATAAGTCCAATCTTATCTTAAATCGCCAGATTTTGAATTGCAAAAATTTAATACATCCAATCTTCTTTCGCATGAAATAAAATGATCACATTTAAGTCTCATAACTTGAATATCTTAAAGAGGTATCGTTAAGGTTGTAGGGATTAATCGCAATATTAACGGGAGAACTGGTTTGCATGCCACATACGATCAAGATTGGACAGACAGCGTCGGAATGAAAATGAACCATATACATCGAAATGCAAAGTCATTTGCAGTTCCAGTCACTTGGGAATTTTAATCCTTCTTTACATATATCCGATTTGGAAATTGAATTTGATTATTAAAATGAATTCTTAAATCAATCTTTAGATCTCTGTTTAAATTGTCTGGCGAATCTTGTTGTAGAGGAACTTAAATGTTATACTGAGACCTATGCACTGAATATTGTGTTCAAGTAATTTTTAATGAATATCTTTCTAAGTTTTGACCCTAAACCACCGCTTCAAACTTGAAGTGAAAGATCAACCATATTTATGGTGCATGCAATTATTAAAAGATGATTTTTTCCCCCTTTTTTGGTAAAAAGTGGGGGACGCGTGTGAGTTTCTTACGCCAGTTCTTCTCGCCGGGTTAGTTCCCGAACCGGTGGTAGGGACCATGTAGACTTTCTGAAGGTATTTGAAATTTACGCAGAAAATAAAAGATTTCATTTCATTACAATTCAGAAAATACCATCAGATTTACAAGTTATGTTCAAATTAAATACACCGCAATTTAAACTGATTTTTCTTAAACAGCAAAATTGGTCGGACCGACCAGACCAGTTATGTAATTACATGCGAGAGTTGTGTATGTAATATGTACCTACTTCCAATCATAAACAATCTCTTTATTTATATAATAATACTGTATGATAGTTCATTGAACTTTGAGTTCTTATCAAATATTTTTTATGTGAAAATTTGTAAAGAGGAATCAACGTTTGTATTAGACATTTAATGATATATGACATAGACACAACTATTAAATGCACAAAATTATTTTCTACTGTAAGAAGTAGCTTTATTCTTAGTAATAAAATATATTAAAAAGAAGGGATGTTTGTTACTCTTTGACGCAAAAACGAATGGATCGATCATCATGAAATTTTGAGCACATTACACGCATTCGTTGAGGTGTCAGATTGAATATAGGCTACTTTCATTTCCGATATTTATTCAATTGACTAGCTGTTACCCGCGACTCCGTCCGCGTGGAATTTTATATCAACTTTCAACCCGTTGTTTTTTCCAGTTAAAAAGTAGCCTATGTTTTTTCTCAGGCTCTAGACCATCTGTGTACCAAATTTCATTTCAATCGGTTCAGTAGTTTTGGCGTGAAAGTGTTACAGACAGACAGACATACAGACAGACAGAGTTACTTTCGCATTTATAATATTAGTATGGATTCAATGCGAGCGTAGCCGTGGGTAAAAGCTTAAATAACACGACTTTGTAGATTTAACGTGTTTATTTTTATATGAACTTAATGTTTTATGTATGTAGATTTAAATCTCGTCAAAAGCTATTGAATAAGCTCATCGTGATTCAGAGATACAACGCTGATTTTATCAACCGACTTCGAATAAATAAATTTATCAATTCAACAATTTATTTTTTTATATGTGCATACTGATAACTGTGTTCTTTATTTACTGATTTCGATGATACTTTGTATGTTTTGAAGGAGATGTCCTAGGGGTGGTACTATGCTTGAAAATTCAGGTTCTGATGTCTCAGGGAATTTGTAGGGAAAGTTGAAGTGGGTCCTTATTTATTGTTAAACATTTCTTATTGCATAGAATCTTACTACGCCTAGAGTATAGGTTACGAATTTCTAGTTCCAAAATATTTAGTAAGTAAAGCTTCGTAAACTTTGATTAAACTAACAACGGCAATGATATTATAGTAAATAGATATGTTATACACCTACAAATCAACCGTATAAAGTGTTCCGCACAGTAGCGGCAGCACACATCCATACAAGTCTAAGAGGATACAAGTCTAGGATAGCAAGAGACAAATTATAAAACCAACAAGAAAAAAAGATATAGTTAGTTTTGTCAGTTTCGCTTAAATGCACCGGCAACCAATCACGTAAAGACAAGATGTCCTAATTAGGATGTTTTAGCGTCTTCAAATTTTTGCGTTTATAACGTATCTATTTAATGTAATATCATTGAACAACGGTATATCTTTTTAAGTTACTAATAATTTTACAATCGTATGGAATACTTTTTTTTCTTGGTCTTGGTCAGCTGCCACACCGTGGATAGGAATACTTTTTAATAAGATTTGAAGTTTTTTTTTTTTAATTTATTATATTTTGTCTACAGGTAGAACGGATATCGTGATAGAAGCGAAGAGAGACAAACAGACATTTCCCGCCAACAATACATTGCCAGTTATCGTCGTCAGACCTCTCAGAATCATAGACAAATTGTTCACAAGCAGTGTTGCTATATTTGTAAGTATTGAGCTCTTTAAAACAGTTTCTGTCACAATCTTAGTAAATATAGTATATAATACTTAGTAAATAGTAAATTTTTTTTTCATATAAAGCGATGACTAATAAAAACAACAATACCACATAAAAATATGCTAGAATTTTACAAACAGTAGGTTCCTTAGTAGTGTTTAGACTCAAAATATTTAGTGGTGGTGTTTTAGTATATTTAATTGATTGATGCCGACATCATACACCAGATGAGAGTATAGGTTATAAAATTAATTAACATTTTTAGTTACCGGTTTAGTCTATAAATTATTATAATAATTAAAAAAATATTAATTGTCTTGATTGTCATCTCATGAATTTAGAATCAAATAGCTTCGAACGCCACGAATATAATCAATTAAATCGTTATCGCGCTTTTTATTCAAACGACGCGTGTTTTGGCGCGGTGTATTTTTTTTGGCGCGTGCTTTGAATCAAGATATTCTGTCAAAACGAAATGTCAAGGTGAAGCGAATGGTAGTAAATGCATATAATATTAAAAATAATAAAAAAAAAACTTTGTTTATGTTAATTGAAAGGTAATTGATATCTTCCGCGATAGAATAAATATTAAATCGTTTAAAAGTATTTTTTAAAAAAAGTTATTTATGATAGACGATTAAAATTTTTCCATACAAACAAGTTTAAGTGAAATTTATTATATTAAGTGCTAATTGTGGCATAAAGAACGAATGAAGTATCTATATTTTATCGTGAATTATTGCTTTCTTAATATAATATAATATATCATACAATTGTTTATTTTATATATATCGGCGCAAAACAGAAACATTGTTGCACGTGTTCCGGTCGCCCCACTATTGTCACCCCTCTACTACTACCCCACTACAGATCTAGTAAAAAGGGCGAGCGCGGCAACGAGTGGCGGATTCGCTTGTCTGCGCTCGGACAGTGAAAACCCATTATTCTGTTACTGTTTACGTAATAAAAGAATACCTAAATTATAATAAAACAAGCGTTTCGTTAGTTTGTCGCAAAAATGGGATCTTCCAATAACGATGACGTCAGCTGTGCTGGCGTCACTATTTTTAAAAACCTCACTACGGCCACCTACTTCGTCATATATCTTAATGATTCTTATTTGCTTTATTTTATTCTTTGATTTTTTGATTTCGATAAATGTGATTGTTTTCATAACATTAGTCTATTTATTAAGGTAAAAGTAAAAAATAAGTTATACAGAATCCATACAACAAAAATTATAAATCACAAAAAGGATGTATTATACTAATTAATTCACGTTTTAAATACATTATTACTAAATAAATAAAATGCGAAAATATTTCAAATCTACGAATGACTTAATTATATTCTACAGATCTACAATTATTTTGAACAGAGAAACCTACAAATGATTACTTATGTAATCTGTCCTTTGACATGCATAATTAAATACTGCACACAATTTTCCTTATTATTAACTTACAGTACTTTCCCTATTTATAAGAATTTGTATCAAAAGGGTGAGGTCAATTGATTAATATAAACTATTTTGATTTAAGCTCTATATAACGTTTATTATTGGAAATAATATTTCTTATTAAATACAGTCACACTAGCAAATAACAATACAAAGATAGTTAGTCCTAACCGTTCCCCGCGTATTTCCCGTTCCCGGGGCAATACCGGGATATAAAATATCCTTTGTTTTAATCCACCTATCCATATACCAAATTTCAACTAAATCGGTCCATACATTCTCATAAACTTTCACATTTAGGTAGGTACTAGCGACCCGCCCGGCTTCGCTCGAATATATTATAAGCTAAGCTATCCTATCTTTTAAGTTGGATCAAACTGCACTCGGTGTGCAAATTTAATAAAAAATCGGTTCAGTATTTTAGGCGTCAATCGCGGACAAACAACGTGACACGTAATTTATGTATGTATTAGTAGGATTAATTATATATTATTTGTTTCTTATTGTCCAGGTATCGCTAATCTTCATAAACTTCGGTTGCGCGATGCATTGGCCTACTGTTAAAGAGGTGCTTATAAAACCAGTGGGGCCCATAATTGGAATTTGCGGACAGTTCCTGTTTATGCCGCTGGTAAGTTCTAGAAGACATAACATACCATCTATGCCCATAAATCAGCATTCTTTTAATCCTAGAAAACCCGTTAAATAGAACTAGGTCGGAATTACGTATTTCTATGGAATGAATTTTAATCTTTTTGTGGCAAAAGTGAATAAACTTAACCAGACGAGGTAAATAGACAAATAAAATCTATATATATAAAAGAAAGTCGTGTTAGTTACACCATTTATAACTCAATGAAAATTGGTTGAAAATTGGTGGGGATGTAGTTTAGAACCAGGAGAAGGACATAGGAGACTTTTTATCCAGTTTCAAGGGGAATCATTTTTTTATGAAAGTCAACGCGGACGGAGTCGCGGGCAACAGCTAGTTTAATATAAATTGTATTAATGAAAGAGTGATACTGTTCGAATTCTATGGTTCTTTACTAGGATTTTAAGTGGATAGAAGATGCTTACTCCCAAACAAAAAGCACTATTTGACGTCACTGTATTTGTTAAAAGAAATATATTTATATAGAAAACTATTCACAATATGTCTTTAAAAGATCTATTTGATGTTTTTTGTCAAATCGTTCCAGATATCGTTCGGTTTAGGCTACGTAATATTCCCGGAGTCAGCAGCTATGCGTTTGGGAATGTTTTGTATAGGCGTGTCGCCCGCGGGCGGCGCCTCCAACATATGGACGTATATCCTGGGAGGAAACCTCAATTTGTCCCTGGCCATGACTTCTATATGCACGCTGGCGGCTTTTGGTGAGTTTAGTTTTAGCTTTTTTTTTTTTATATATAATAGGGGGCAAACGAACTGGCGCGTCACCTGATGGAAAGTGATCAGCGCCGCCCATGAGCACTCGTGATGTCACGAGTGTGTTGCCGGCCTCTTAAGGATAGGTACGCTCTTTTTTTGAAGGTCCCCAAGTCGTATTTGTTCGGGAACACTGCATGAGGAAGCTGATTCCACAAGATGGTCGTGCGTGGCAAAAAGTTCCTGCGAAAACGCACTGTACTTGACAGCAAGCAGTCAAGGACAGGAGGATGGTATAAAAAAAAAAAAAAAAAAAAAAAAAAATAGACCAAGGGTACGAAATATTTCCCCCATTAACGATATTGAGGGGTTGCATTAAGTGTTAAAGTATCGTCTATAGAAAACCCTTGAAAACTTTTCGCTAAACATTCGTTCTTTTAAGCAAAAGAAATGTCATCTTAACCTCGTATGGTAATAATGGTTTGGTTTATTTATAATAACGATGAAACTTTAATGTGTTGTTGTATTTTTGTTTTGCCCGTACATCTTCACCCGACTTTCATGATAAAGCCAATTAATTTAATGTTACAACTTTTGCACTATCTAGTATCATGACCATAATTTCATTCTATTTTTTATCTCTAAAGAGATTAGGTATCTATTTACATAATCTCTTTAGAGATATTTTTATAGCTTAATTTTTTTACAGCATTCATGCCTGCCTGGCTGTTCTCGCTAGGACAAGTAGTATTTAATAACGCGAATATAGTAGTGCCATACTCTAAAATAGCCATGTTCGTGGTGGGACTAGTGGTCCCTCTGGCTATAGGGCTGGCGATGCAGCGCTATACGCCAAGGGTTGCCGGGTTCATGGTGCGGATATTAAAGGCGTTTTCGACAACCCTACTGCTGTTCATTATAGTGTTCGCTATTGTGACCAATTTGTATATATTCGAGCTGTTTACGTGGCAGGTGAGTTGATGTATTGGTATTGTTATCAAATAAGAGATAAAATATGTGACTTTGAGGCATTGAACTTGAGCGAGTAATACTAGGTAGATGTTGTACCAGATTTTAAGTTGTAAAATAGCTAGGCATAGCTTATAATTATCATAGAATGCAAACATGAAGAACATAGAAACATGCTATGGTCACTATTAATTTAGTAAAATTAAACTAGCATATTAAAAAATAAAAGCCAACTACTCATTATAAAATGCATTAAATATTTATCAAACTTAATAAAATTGCGCACTTTACATAGATTGGAATCTCATTAAATGGTAGGTACAAAATATTCCAAGCTTATTCTTATATTATACCATAAACAGTAATTCTAAACGTCATATAAAAATAGATAACGATTTACAGATAATAATAGCGGGTATGGGCATACCCTGGGTGGGCTACATAGCGGGATACTTAGTAGCCGTAGCGTGCAGGCAAACGCATCCCGACGCGTTGGCCATCTCTATAGAGACAGGCATTCAGAACACCGGTATCGCAATATTTTTGCTGAGATACGCGCTTCCACAGCCTGAAGCTGATCTCACAACTGGTAAGTCCAATTCGTTCTTGACTTAGTGTTTATAGTAAATATATAGCAATAATCTCTAAAGAGTTTGTAAATAATTCGATCAATAGTAGTCTAGTTCAAATATTAGTTCCGACGTATGAGGCTTGTGTAAAAACATTAATCTCTGCCGAGCTTTCCGATTACATTAGTATTATCAGATTTAATATTGTATAAATAAGATTTAGTATAAATAATTGAGCAGGTTTAAGCCAATGTGGTATAGACGGCATCTCTATAGAGATATGGTCAGTAGTTTTTGTAAATAAAAATGACGATAAACCTAAAGTATTATTGTCCATTCATAATATTATTAATATGTATAAATTATTTATTTCAGTGGTTCCAGTGTCCGTGGCCATAATGACGCCTATACCTATGATGCTAATTTATACGTATCAGAAAATAAAGAAATGGTATGTAGAAAACTATAAGTTATTATTTATTTGTGTGTGTTTTTGATTTTTGGGTTAGTGCTTTCAATATAAGTTTTCATTCAATTTTTAATTTGATTATTATAATGATTTAATAAAATTTAATTTTACCATATTATGATCATATAAATGAAAATTTTTTTTCGTTTGCTATCTTTTTTAAATATTTAATAATAAATTGCATTTTTGTGTTTGATGTTTAAATGCACTGGGAATTTTAATGTTGGTCTTGATGGTATGTTTTATCTATGTTTTGGGATGTTTTTGTATGTGTGTGTACTTATCATGTGTTGCAATATATATCGAAATTAATATTTAGTATGACCAACAATAAAAAAATATTATTGTAACAGTTAGCAGCTGTAATATCTTATTATTTCGAAATTCTGTGACGCAATTAGTAATAAAGTTTGATAAAGCAAGTGTTCCTGCTTAAATGACAGCTATTTACTTAGCTATAGAGAATGGTAGAGAGAAACAACAACAATGTACAATTAAATAAAATACGATTCTGTTTTCTTTTTTCATAAACAAAATCAGATTAATATCACTATAATCAAAAATCAAATTAATAATATTAAATCAATTCTTTTTTATCTTAAAAAATATCAAGTCATTTGGCTACCATTTTCTATTTCTCTTGAATTTCTGTTTTTTTTTTGTGGACGAAAAACATCTAAAACTTTATTAATTGAATAAATATTATATTTAATGTGATTCCCTTGAAAAAATCTTTAAAATTTTGTTTCCTTATCTT
>JADANM010006230.1:3834224-3853388 GCA_026213755.1 Eurema hecabe | reverse complement strand
ACCCCAGAAAAATACAAATGTAAATTACAATTATATTTTTCCGGTGTGGGTATCGAACCCGACCCTTCGTGCAGAAAGCAGTTGTACTACTACTGTGCCAAGCGATCGTCAAAAGTAATAAGATGGCATTTGCGCAATTTTTATTCTAGTTATACATTTTATAAAGTGAATAAAGAAACTTCAAAACGTTTAATTATGAAGAACCCGCTTTAGATCGCCACTCAACCATACTTGTATAAACATTCTTACGATGAAGAAAAAAATTATCTGGAAATACTTTAACAACGTTCCGTTGATCAGACATCTTTATTTGGACATTGAATATTAATACGTTTTAATTACGATCTTAACTATTATACTGTAAGGTATATTCCATACGTTCTGTAATTAGGTAGTCGTGAAATTTTAAACGTATAATGTGGATACAGCTTTATATATATGAGAGTATAGGTCGCGTCACGAATCTTTAGCGCTGAACGAAACCTGCGCAGAAGTCAAAAATATGGTATCGAGGGGACGGCAAGGCGCGCGGGGCGCGTGATCGTCGGGTGCGCGAGTGTTGATTGGTTCCCCAGTCATGTTGTCTTTCTCGCACCAATACGTCAATTACGAGCGCGATTCTACCGATGCGCAGCTATTCTCGTCCAGCGCTAAACATTCGAGACGCGACCTATATGAAGGTATATTTCTAATTTCTATCTGTAAGAGACCCCAGAAACTACATATTGTTTAATCTGCAGACACTACAGAGTCTTGAATCGCTACAGAGAAGCATTGCAGACATAATACCGATTTAGTGTTCCTGAAACTGTCTTGAAAAAAATCAAGACCTAAAGTAATCTATCACGAACACAGCAATTAATTATTACAGTAATTACGTCCTTACTAATATTATAAGCGTGTAAGTTTGAGCATCTTATATGGAGAAATGGATGACAAAATGTTTTTCTACTTAATGGATATGCTGAAGTGTGACATGCTTGTGGTTAGATAAACACATGAAACTCTATCGCTACGAGGTTCGGCTTGTTTCAAATAAAAAACTTGAAAGCCAATATCACTGTTACATTGTTAGTCTGTACTGTACTGTAATCAAAATGTAGCTATACAAATTATGAATAAAGAAATTCCTTTATTATCTGTTATATAGCATGAGTCAACATGGACAGTAATCGCTTTATTAAAAAAGCTTATATACGGTCGAATTGAGAAACCTCCTCCTTTTTTGAAATAGGTTAACTGTTCATTAACTAAAAAGTCTGCAGTTTGTGCTTATTCAAATACTGTCTATACTATTAGTATAAAGCTGAAGAGTTTGTTTGTTTGAACGCGCTGATCTCAGGAACTCCTGGTTCGAATTGAAATTTGTTTTTATTGAAAATACCATTTCTCGAGGAAGAGGCTATATAACATCAGCTGCGACTAATAAGAACGAAGAAACAAAAAAAGAAATCGACGGGGACGAAGTCGCGAGCAACAGCTAGTGTTTTAATAAGAGGAGTATGGTGGAGGTATATGTTGAAGTGGCCGCGATACTAACCACATTATATCTTTTCATTTAATTCTAAGTTCAATACATAAGCAGACAGGTCCAAAAATAGCACAAAAACCTAGATGGATCAGATACGCCGTGTGGGCTTAGAATACTAACGTAGGATAGGAATTTAAACAAAAAAAACTTGATTGTTTTTCTTTGTTCCTATTTTTTTAGTAAAAAACATTAATGTCAGAGTCGATACTAGTTTTTGCAATAACGCTTGCATTGTCGTGACTATATTTACATATTATAAATATAATTAAGTGACTTAAATATTAAGGTGCTTGGCTATGTATTTTAATTGTTGTTAAAAATATAAATGGTGGCATAAAAACGCAACGTCTTGTTGTCCATATAGCCATGGCTAGTTTTTATTCGATCGGTTGGAATACAATAAGTTTATTATAGGTTAATTAAACAAAACGGGTGAATGGTTGGTATTAATGAAAAGAAAATGAGAACTTATTTTTAAAACAAACTAAAAACATCGGGCTATTAAAAATATGATGGAATATTTTGTAACATAAAAAAAAATATTACGCAATGTATAATTTTTTTCTAAAAATAAAAAAGCAGCAAAAAAACCTTTTTGCTAATTAATTGTAAAAATTTCAATGTATGTCTATCCGGTTACGCAAAATTCAATGAAACACGTTTTTAAGTGATTATTTATTCCAGCTATCTTAATGCATGTTGATTGACTGGTTACGACAAAAATAAAAATAAAAAAAAACAATAAAAATAATATCCCGTAGAGAGTTATACGATATGTTGCATATTAAAAACGAATAAAATATGACAAAGCTTTTGTGACCTTTCTGATGAATTAATTTGAATTAACGTATGACTTATAAAAAGGTTATGTAATAAATAGCATTTCTTTTTTAATATTTTTCTAACATTTATATTATAACTGGCAACTCGCCAATGCGTTGCTGGCCTTAAAATCGTCAATTTAATCTTTTTGATAAGACTCGTGACTACCTTGAATAAGATCGCTATTCCTAAAAGCTTAATAAGACTTTATCTAGCCTTAAGCAGAAATTAAGATTCCAGAAAAATCAAGGCTGACCTGGTTCAACTAGTTTTTGATACAAAAATCTTCTTGATTCACTATCCATACAATTCAAGGACTAATCTATACATATAATAAAAACGTAACGAGTCGCTATCTGTACATGGAAGATATATAAGAAAAAATATTATACGAGACCTTTATTAACGCAATAGAACCCAAAACAATGATTTTTGGAATTTTTGTCTGTTTGCTTGTGCACGCTAATCTCAGAAACGTCTTATCCTATCTAGATGGGGGTTTCAATGATATATTGTGGTAAGCTTCACTTAACATTTAGTGTTTAATTCATGTCAATCGGTTGATAAATAAAAAAGTTATGGCAATTTAAAGAATCACGTTGAACTTGCTGAACTGTGGGCGCGGGTTAGGCATTTTTAAAAATGCTGCCCAAAATCACTTTTCACAGCTAGTTTGTACATATATTTAATCAACGGACCTACCTTAATTTTCAAAACCACTTTTTAAAAATATCGTTTAGACAAACTTTAACCTCTTTTAAATAAAATAAATTGGTTACGAACAGTTACATCAGACTAGCAATCGATCGTTCTGGGTGTTGACTTTTCAATAATACGTTTTTTTAAAGTAAACACATCACTATTTGAACTGCTCTGACGTGGTTAATTACGTCTTCCTCGACCCAAGGTAATATAAGATAATATTTATAGTTTTGAATATCTATATTTAAAATTTATTAATACTTATTTTCATTGTATTACGCTCAACGGAATGGAATAATAAAAAAACATGAAAAAGAATGAATTGACGATAATATCGGTGAACATACATAAAAAAATTATACATAGGTACAGACGAATTAAGAACCTCCTCCTTTTTGAAGTCGATTAAAAATAGGAAGTTATATAACTTAAGTAATAACCTTGTCCTAAATAAATAAAATCCTGAATAAGAAAGGCATATTTAAAGCAATATTTTACTACTTCATCATATTAATTAAAAAAATGTAATTTTTCTTCTGCATACTATTTAGAGAATTTTACTTTCGAGTTACAGCCTACGTGTAATAAATTAAGGTAAAAAAATCTTTAAAAACAAGCTTTTATTTAAATGCGCTAAAAAGAAAAAAATAAACTTTTACACTATAACTTTACTGTCAACTTATAACATTTCAAATTCAACATATTTGACACAATTTATATGTTTTAAAAGCTTGTCGCGAGATTTAAGTACCTACTCGTAATTTTAAAAGCAAGTTTTAAAATACCTGCCTATTAAAAATTTTAAACTAAGAAAGTAAATACGAGTACTAGCCAACTTTAGCCAAATCCTAATAGATTTCTTAATAGAAGAAAAAGTAGCACACATTTTTCACATCTACATTTCCATACATGCTGAAACTTTCGCTCTTAGTATATTTTATATTAGTAAGGATGTAATTACTGGGGATAGATTATTGTAGGTCTTTATTCCTTTAACGATCCTTAATAAAAGCTACTAAAAGTGACAGCGACAAATTAACACGCAATTGAATAATTATGTATCCAAGCAAATTTTAAACTTTAGCCTTGAGGTAGACGTCTAATATAATTAAGTATCCCAGCTTTAAATAATGCACATTTACCTTTAGAAAGGGACAATCTGCTAATGTTCGCTACTTAGAGTGTCATCTCTCTCGCACACTAGCTAGTTAGCACGCTGTTAGTATTGTATGCGTCACGAATCTTTAACGCTGAACGAAACCTGCGAGGAAGTAAAAAATAAGGTATCGAGGTAGCGGCGAGGGGCACGGGGCGCGTGATCGTCGGGTGCGCGAGCGTTGATTGGTTGTCCCAGTCGTGTTGTCTTTCTCGCACTAATACGTCAATTACGAGCGCGATTCTACCGATGCGCAGCTATTCTCGTCAATCGCTAAACATAAATGACGCGTACTATTCAGTATTGTAGAATACTGTGCACTTCGTCTTAGCGAGTCATACCTAAGGACACTGGCGGATCTAAGTCAGTAGTGTCACCATTCCGTACGAGTCTGACATAATAATGGAGTTGCAGTAAAAGGTTTCCTACGTAAAAAAGATAATTAATACTTCTCGCGAAAGACATAGAATAAGAAACTAAACTGTGCAATGGTCTCTTTCATGTCAATGTAATTTACTTGTAGCCCGATACTGTATGTAATTTAGAAATAGTATGTAAAATAAAAGACCTGATAAGGTCACGTTTTTCCTTTAAGGTATATTGCCATATAAATAGCAAATACTGCATCAGATCGTGATTTACTATTCAATACTGTGGTAATAGCGTGATAAAAATAATTAAACCATACGTATTAGGTAAACATTTATGTAAGAATTCTGCTACTAGGTGCGTAGTACCATTACTGAAAAATGTAGAGTATAAAAATTTATCACCGTTTATAGTATGTCTGTTATTCTTCATAGCCAATAATGATATTATATTAAATAGATATGTTAAAAGCTCAAAATTTTGAAGACTCAAAAACATTCTAATTAGAAAAATCATTACCGGTGAATAAAAAAAACCAACAACAAGTTATCCTATAACCGACTGCCAAAGAAGGAGGGTAATGTTTTTCGAGTGTATGTATGTATGTATGTCTTTTCCTTTGTGACCTCCTGTAGCCTAAACGGCTTGATGGATTTTGATGTATGAGGTATCGTTAGATTTGTCTTGATTACGGGAGTGTCATAGGATACATTTTATCCTAAAAGTCCCACGGGATAAAGACATAATTACTCTTTTTTTAGTGTGCAGTCGGGTATTTTGTTTTTTTAATAATTATAGGATAACTTGTTCTTGCTGGTTTTATCATTTATCTCTTTTTTACTTTTTGACTGGTATGTATGTGTGTTGCCGCTTCTGCGGAACACATTTTTCGGTTGATTTGTTGGTGTATTACATATCTATTAACTATATTTTCATAGTTTATAGCTATATAATTAAAGATTATAAGATCTTATTCAGATAGGGCGAGGAGAGTCTATAGTTTTTAACCGTAGGCTATACGGTAGGTTAAGATCAAAACTAGGTCTCGTGGGAGTGTTTGCAAAAAAATACGACAGTAAAGGCGAATTATTTTTGTCTTTTAATATCGTATTTAAATGTTAAACATCGTCCATGATTACGTAAATATGTTTGTAGATTATATTCTTCGTTCCAAAGCACTTAAACCTGTTTGGGTTCAAACTACGGTTTATGTGTGTGTATGTGTCTATATTCTATTATAATATTCTTCATTCAAAAGCACAGGAATAGATTAGAATGATTGAATACAAGACACACACGCACACACACACACACACACGTATCAATGTCACAGTAAAGCTGATACAAACACATTGAATCCACCCCTGCGCTATAAATAGAATATCAATTACCTAAACCAAAAAGTTTAGAGTAAGTTTTCGCTTCCTATCCTCCTGTAGTTATATTCCTATATATAATACACTGCAAATACTCACACGGAAATTAAATTTAAGCGCGCCTTAAGACTCGTAATTTTGACAGAATTATATGGCAAACCTTCAATTCGACCGGTTTAAGTTGTACTTAAATTTAAGTTGCGTTTCAGTATTCCGGAAGTAGTGCTCAGAAAATTCTCATTTTCTAACTCATGTTTTTGTCAAAGGTTAAGTAACATTTTGTGCTTAATTATTATAAATGGCCACATACTTTTATATGCAGAGATTTCATTTATTCTGTATTATTTTTTATTTCAAACTTTCATCTACCTGGATGAAAATGTTAGATCCTGGTAATAGATTACTTAAATGAATTTAATTAAATTATTAAACCGATTTAGTAATAAATTTCTTAAGATTATTTTATATTAGAATTTATAAATTTGCTGTTCTTGTTATTTTCTGGTGACATATTATACACGTCATAGTACATAATAATTATAATATACGTCATAAGTCCTATACGCATATCCTACATGTCTAAACCACAGGAATGGTAAGCAAAACTTAGCGAGATGGAATAAACAGGTTTCTAGTCTATGGTTTTACAACATGGTACGTATTGTCTTACAAAAACCACAAACAGCATTATTCATGGTGAACGAATCTTTCTCGTATGACATTTATTATAAGAATGTTTGAACTTATCGCGTTTGGTGACGCGGGTTGAATACTATTATACAACCAAATAAGTAATTAGGTTTACAAATACCATTTGACGTGTATTAAAAATACGATTTAGTAGGGTCATATGCAGTTGTATTATAATGATATCATAGTACGGTGCGTTAAGGTTATTGCGTATAGAAAATTAAGCGCTACATATCATACAGTTAAAACGCATATAAATAACTAGCTATAGAAAACCTATATTAAGACTAAGCAAATTTTTACTCAGTTTTATTATTTCTTTCTTTACCTTATTTCTTGAGCTACCAGTCCCAACTTATCTTGCTTCTTTATTCTATTAAAGGTCAACTAATGGAAGGACAAACTATGCATTAATCAGAAAGGAAAATAGAGGTAGCATAGGACAGTCCGATCCTGATTTTTCTTGTTTCGATTCGCAGTCTCCCAACCTTTTTATTTGTTCTGTGGCAAAAAAGAATATTGGACATACATAGGATGAGAAATAAAATAAGGCCTCCTATGTCTTTACTCACTGAACAAAACATGATATTTTTCTAGAGACTCATTTACATCCGGCTTTCTATAGAAGTGTACTCTTTTATTTCCAAATCTCTATCACCCTATCTTGCGTTCATTGCATACTTGTAGTAAAACGTACTACATATACGATAGTATTATCAACACGTGTGTCAGTGCACGTAGGTACCTAGCAAACCCATCTATCAATGAGATAATTGAACTATTCGAGGTGAATGTGTGAGTCTATGACTATATCCTTTGCGAATTGACGTCGCTGTATTTCACACACTTGAAGTTAGATTACGCGATATATATGTAGATATTGTGTTGCCATTTTGTATTTGAATAGAGAGTAATAATTGTCGAACAATTAGCATAATATATTACAAAGTAGCAGATACGCTTTAATTTAAATTTTAAATATCATTCGTTAATTCTTTGTTTAATTAGTTGACATCATAAGAACTGTACCTACTGGTTTAAATATGGGCAGAAAAATTGTCGCCATAACCTCCTCGTTTAGTTCGGTAGTAATTTCGTTATTGTGTCTGAAACTTAATCATCATAATATCATTGTCATAAAACATCTTCATATATAATAACGCGCCTTTCTCTTGTGATTAATAAGCAATTTAATACAACATTTGATAGCAATCTCGCCTGATCGTAAGCGAAGCTGCGATCTTAGGTGTCATGTCTTCTGAGGGTCTATTCACCCGAGTCAATGATATTAAATAAAATAGATGTTATAAGCGCAAAATTTTGAAGACGCAAAAACATCCTAATTAGGACGTCTTACCTTTAGGTGATTGGTTGCCGGTGTATTCACGCGCGACTGACAAATCTATATTCTTTTTCTTGGTGGTTTTATAATTTATCTCTTTCTATCGTTTGGACTTGTATGTAATACATACTATGTATGTGTGCTGCCGCTGTGCGGAACACTTTTTTCGGATGATTTGTATGGGTTACCAATAAATAAAAACCAATAACATAATATCATTGTCCCGAGTTCTATAAATAACAGCCTTATTATATATCTACGCAAAGACGTATGCTGGATGAGAGTTTCACTATCTAACGATTTAAACAGACCTAGTACTGAAAGATGTATTATTAAATTGCCCATATAAATATTATCTGTAAAAGAACACAACTTTTTTGCTATTTAAAACTAAAAGGGTACATAGTATATCTATTTTAAGCCTAAAGGTCAATCGGGGGATAAAAACTGAAGGTATAGAGTTATAACTAACTGCCAGATGAGAATAATAAAGTTTTTACTAAATATAGAATTCAAGTTTAAATGCTCTAGGGATTAAATTGCACTTAATGCAACAACAAGATTAAAAAAAAAAACTAACTTGTAACTGGTTTCAACTTTGAAATATTTGATTATAAACAAAGTTATTTTTATTCTTATACAAACAATACTTTAGAAGTATACTATTTTTTTTTTTTATTCTATGAAGTGGTGAGACCAGCTGGCCGCCCTCCTGATGGTAAGAGAAACGCCAGCCCATAACCAATGTACCCAGAACTCATTAGCCCAGTAATATCGCTGGCTACAGTGCCCTTCAGACCAGAGCACAGTGACATTTGCACATCACTGTTCAGGCGGTTGAATGTCTGGCACTGTGGGGGTACCCACCCAGTCGGCCTCCTGCGAAAGAGACCTACCCCTGGTACTATAATACTAATATACATTATCCATTTGAATGGATAGGTATTCTCAACATTACGTAATATGAATCAGACAGACACATCTCATAGGATTTTGCACATAAAGTTTTGCTTCAAATGAGTTAAACTCTCGTGTTGATTACTTTTTGCAATTGTAGAAGACTTGTAGACTTGTTACTTACTGTATCAAAGCAGATGATTCCAGGAAAAAAGACTTCAATTTCATCTACACTCTATATTTTACAAGGCAAAATTTTTAAACATGTTGTTGTTCTTATAATGTTAACAATAATAACAGAAACTAACCTTTATTAACTAACTTTAAGAAATTACTTTAGTATTTCCAAAGCTTTAGCTTTAGCTAAGCACATGTTGGAATAAATAAAATAAACAGAAAGGTAAAGAACATAAAATAAATATATAACCATGAATTTGTAATCTATATATATAAAAGAAAGTGTTAGTTACACCATTTATAACTCGATAACGGCTCAACTGATATAGCTGAAAATTAGTAGGGATGTAGTTTAGAACCAGGAGAAGGACATAGGATACTTTTTATCCAGTTTCTAGGAGAATAAATTTTTTATGAAAGTAAACGCGAACGGAGTCGCGGGCATCAGCTAGTTTGTAATAAAGTCTAGACTGACATTTAATTACTTCAAGACTTTTTTTAATAAACCCTTATGAAGTATAAACTTCTGATAAGTACTTCCTTGTTTACTTCAATTTACTTTTTTCCAAATTCATGAACAGTTATTTACGTATAAAGATTCTACTTGAAATTTATTTTAAAGACTGATTTAATAGTTAATTACACAACTGCATATTAGTGACATGTGCAAATCGAACATTTCGTATATATATAAGATTTTTAATTCAAAACAACCTTGTAGGTAGGTATAATTATTTTTGTTGGGTAATTTATAGTTAGGGTCATTGTAAAAAATTACGAGTAATAATTGCGCGAAGGATCACGTAACTTATCGCTATATTAGACCATGTTATGTAAATTTTAATCTAATATAATAAAAGTGAACGTGAATAATTATAATTCATAAAACAGTGTATAATTGCTTTAAAGGACTGTATTTGTATTAGTCACATGTAAATATAATTCCTCTTACTTACCGTTGCACTTAATTCAAAAAGAAAGTCTGTAAAATTACACAATTTTCAACCTTACTTAGTTAACCTTTATGATTTTATAATTATTTAAAAACACATGTTTAAGTTATGTTCTCTTAACGCAAAATATCAATCACAATATACGCTACGAGGAAAACTGAATTAAATTATGAAATTTATGGAAATTCCTACGTAACTTTGATCAACTAATAATTCACAGAATGTCAAATTACTAATGTCACTGTCAGCTGTCTATAGCCAGTCTTTTTCTTTCTTATATTATGGCATTAGCGTCTAGCTTTTTCCCAATGTCAATGTAATAAGAGGCAACGTGGTCAAGATAAAAGTCGATATGAGTCAAGTAAAATCGTCATCAAGTCGTCTTTAGTCGAGTCAGTCAGTCGTTTCGTTCTACCCTTCGTAAAGTGATAGTGAACTTTACGAAGAACCTCGACGAATCTTGGAGCAATCGGAACGGCGCTACTATGCGCTCTCAAAAGAATTCTTCATTTCTTGGACACTTATTAGCTAGTTTACTGCATGATTCACTATCACAATCAAACATTAAATCACTTTATGCACCAAAAAAGGAATATTCAATCGAGATTACAACTAGACGCCGCAAGATTCCCGCCAAAACTCCCAGAGAAAAGGTTATCTAACAAAATTAAATTGCGTATGGTAGTCTTAACAGCTATTTTCAAATATTGATGGAATTCAAAATAATATAAAATTTAACTATCCCATTAAAGTAAAAAAAATATTAATAATTATACACAAATATAAATTATTATAAACTATTCATGATTTTTTAAGCATTATCGATCATTTACTTGCTGCTAGTTGTCAAACGTCAGTGGAAAATTGTCTTTAAATGTTGGTCATACTCACAATGTGTCACTGTCAAAAAAAGTCAGTGTAAAATTTCAACCCATTGTGTCAAACTTCAAAACTGAAAAAAACAAATTGACGTGAGACGGTGAGTGGTGAATGTGAAGTGCGAAGTCTGTGAACTGTCGAGTGTCGTGACTCGTGTGATAACTGTTAACCCGTCGAGAGAAAGCGAATTCCGCCGTCATAATTTAGAATTGTTTAAATTACTTTTTATCAGCACAACAGTCAACATCAACAGTTTCGAAATAACTGTATAGGAACACGGCGATATCATTTCGATGGATTGACAAAATTTTGTGCGCATATATCGTAATTTTTGCAACATTATTTTTGTTTTGATAATCTTATTGACATTTGTAGCCACGCAGTGGTGATTTAAAGACGTGTTGGTTGTTTTGGAGGTATATTTAGCCATGTCAAATGAGGATAATGAGACTGGTGTGGGGTCGACGAATGCTCAAGCATTGCAACCAGCTGATGATGAGAATTTGAAATCGTGTTGGGTTTGTTTTGCAACGGAACAGGATGACAGACTCGCTGCGTGGGTGCAACCTTGTAAATGTATTGGAACTACTAAGTGGGTAAGTTGAACCTGGTATATTATTTTAGTTTACTACTAACTACTCTATAACTTATTTTTAATATTATTGGCATTGGAAATTGAGACAGTTATTTAAAAAAATACATATTCATTACGATATATATAAACTTATAAAGTTATTTAAAATATAACCTTGTAATTAATATAAACAGTTATTTGTTTGTACTTTGATCTTTTCACACTTCAAGATAATCTTAATTTTAAAAATACTAAAATACAATATATATTTTCATACAAAATATTGATATAGAGTAGTTGTTATTTCATTGTTGAAATTCTTCGTTTTATCATAAATATTTAGTTCAACATCAAACATTCAATTTCTCAATGAAGTAAGTAAAGATTTTCTAGAATAATAAAATTAATAATTATATTTTAAATGACATATCTTTCTTTCTTACTTACTTTATCTTAATGTTCATAATGAGGAGTCATTATCTGCAATTAATATGCATAACATACATTGTAAGCTGACCCAATGTTAAGGAAATGAAAGCTTTTAACCAATTCCATGCAGTGGTGTTTTTCACAAACTTTTGTGTCTGGCGTCAAAGAAATACAACCTTACATTTTGCACCATCCCAGGCACAATACACTATACGTAAAAGATTTATGTGGTGCCTGTATGACATCATCCACACAGAAACGGTTAATAGTTGTATCTAAGAAAATAACTTTTCACTTAAATGTATAACAAGAATTACAATTATAAAAGTGACTTGAATATTTAATGAAAAACCCCGTGTCGTAATTCAAAAAATCAAATGATAATAATGATATCGACTAGCGATATGGTTTTACTTATAATATATTTACATTGAGTTTTACATATTATGTACGATATATACTTTTAAACATATAATATTTAACTGCATGTTTTAATTACGAGCAATTTAACAGTGACATCATAATACAATTGGGATATTTTTGTCTGTCTGTATATATATATTTTTATTACTGCATATAGGGGCACTTGAATTGTTATGGTTTTATTGAGCAATGAGGTATCATCTGTTTTTAAGTATTTAAAACATTGTAAGCATTGTGATTTTAAGAATTATTTGCCAGACACATTGTTCACTATTAGGTTTTTATATATTATGTATTGTATGTAGTTTATGTATATTATATTATATTTATATTACATTTCTGTAAAAGCTGCTGCTGCAATGCCTACACACTATACAAAACGACCTAATTTTAGCAATTAGATCGCATTTTGTAAATTTTTACTCTCGTTCTTCTTATTTATGATAAAGACATCTCAATATAAATGTGTGTAACTACAAAGCACAAAAACTATACAATCTTAAAGAGAAATGTCCTTTAGAAAGTTAATAATACTTGACATTGATGTATGCATCAGATAAAGGTTTCTTCGTTTTCTTAGCAATAAGTGAATGCACTGTGTCGCAACATAGCTATTGTTGTGGTGTAAATGTATTTTGTTGACTGGGAAAGTTATTCACCTGTCTAAATAATTGATTACATGGCTATTAGCCATTTATCTGATATGGAAATTATTGTTTATCGCAAATGAGATATATTCTACAATTATGCATTTTTTGTTGTAAACATGTTATGTAGGCATTAATGCTGAAGTAATATGAACTATCACTGTTTAAGCAATTAAAATGAACTTAATGTCCAAAATTTTTAAAGAGATATGGAAGTTTAATTTTTTATTTCTTTAGTCATTTATCTTTACTTTATTATTTATGATATATTTTTTACTATATATTTATACTTTTTTTCCTATTATTATTGAGGTAGGTACTTCAATTTCTGATGTTATAGTCCCATTATTTTTTAATTTTATTTTCGACAGCAATTTAATTTTTTTTATAATGTCATGTCATTTTTTTGTAATGTAATATTAGCACGTCACCATAAACCACGTTACCATCGAAAAATCGTTTTCATGATCGGGCTATTTACGGGTGAAACATCAAGGCATTTTGCTGTAGTCGTCAACTTTTTTGCTACATTTTATATACATACTAACTCATAGGTTCGAGAAGTAATCGGTTAACAGAGCAATTAAAATTATCATTTCCGTCTGAAGGTACATTTAAGGTTGATATTCTACAAGGTTTTTTCTCACATCCGCAATGAACGTTCCATTTTTAGCTGGGTGCGAAATTTATGTGTCATATGATTTTTTAAATATACAACGTATATTAAAAAAAAATCGAAATAATGGTTAGAAGTCGATTCGGTAACTATTTAAACCTAACCGAAGAATCCTATTTATTTTTTTTGAATGCCGTTATACTGAAACGCAACTGGACCGGTTTAAGTGGGCCTTAAATTTAAGGCCCACTTAAACTGGTCCGATTTGACAGTTCGCCATCGCCATACAATTCTGTCAAAATTACGAGACTTAAGACGTGCTTAAATTTAATTTGCGTATACAAATACTCATTTGGCTGTTGATCTATCGACTTTCAGAAAATGTCACTTAAAATGTATTTCTGTAGCCGCTATAACAACAAATAGATATTAAAACAAAATAAAAGACTTAACGGAAGCCTCAATAGAATAAACTCTCGATATAAAAAAACAACAATGAAACTTAAAATATTCACAAAATAGCCATTAGCATATTCACAATATAGTAATACGTAAATAATAAGTAAGAAAACGTTTTGTATTTAAAAAAGTGTAACATTATTTATCGACTAGATACTAGACAGTACGTGTGACTGTCTGTCTAAAGCTCTACTCCAAATACATTCGTAGTCAAAATCTAAAATTTTTGATGCCGCTTACCGGGTTTCGGAAATTAAGCTATTAAAAAAAATCGAATCATCAGGTAATCGTCTTTTTGTCGACACAACCAAAAAAAGTTTTTATTTGTATTCAAATTCGCTCTAAAACTGTATTGATAGTAGTCAAAATCTACGTCGATTGCGTTCGGAGTAAAGCTTCTGACTCTTTCGTATAGTACGCGTCACGAATCTTTAGCGCTGAACGAAACCTGCGTAGTACTCTAGAGTCTAGTCTCTAGTCTCGAATCGACCTCTAGACACAGGATCCGTATAAAGCATAGGATAATAACATCTAGAACCGCGGTCTGAGCACCGTAGTGTATCCATTTCAATATAGACAATTTGGTCTACTTGGTTCATAGATCGTCGCCGCAGCGAATATTAAAATTAGTATGTTTGTCATAGATTTTAATTTTTTCATATTTTTTTGTTTTATTTTATTTGGATAGCTTAGCGTATTAGTCCGGGATCCCTGGTACATTTTTCCAATTGATTACTATCAAGCTAATTTTTGGTGAGTAGCTTTATATTGATGAGACGCCCAATAATTTCCTATACCAAACTCTGTTCCTATACCAAATTGTGGTAGCTAACAGAGGTAACTTATAGTTAAACTTAAAAATTACACTTCGGCTAAATAAGTAAGGTTAGGAAGGATTCGGTCAATTAATAAGATTATTTTTAGTTGTATTTATGCTATTATGAAAAAGACGCTAAAATACATACAGTTTTGGCTTCTCTTACAGCGGACCGATAATATAGGGTCTATCAGTCTACGCGTTACATGTCTATGCATCTTACCATAAGTCTCTACTTATGTTCTCTAACCAGGAAAGTATTTATAAAGGTTGCTCCTTAACCTCGCGATATCGCCGCAATTGTATGTCGATAAATTGACATAACTCATTACTCGATGCAAAAGTAATCATTGTTATCGCAATAGCATTTCGATATAAACATTAGTGTCACATCGTAAATATAAAATAATATAATCATCGTAGTTAATGTGTTTTTATATCGCGATGTCTCTGAATTGTTCTGCAAATTTGTTTCTGTTTATTTGATACGTAATTTATATAAAGACTTCAGAACGCAAAATACAATGTCAGTTACAATGATATTATATTAAATAGATATGTTATAAGCGCAAATTTTGAAGACGCTAAAACATCCTAATTAGGACGTCTTACCTTTAGGTGATTGGTTGCCGGGACATTCACGCGCAACTGACAAAACTAAGTATCTCTTTTTGCTCTCGTAGGTTTTAGCATTTATTTATTTTCTATCATTTTGGCTTGAATGTATGTGTGCTGCCGCTGCTGTGCGGAACACTTATTTCGGTTGATTTGTATGGGTATAACATATCTATTATATAATATCTTGGGTCAGCTATCAATACAATTTGTATTCTCACAACAACTTTACCTTTAACTTTACACTTAGCAGTAACATTAATATTATAATTGGTCTTGCAATCAAGTAAATCAAATAATCCTTACTTCCAGGTACATCAAAGCTGTCTGCAAAGATGGGTCGATGAGAAGCAAAGAGGCAATATCAGTAGGAAGGTGCTTTGTCCTCAGTGCAAAGCGGAGTATATAGTCGTGTTTCCATCTATGGGGACATTTGTAGCACTGCTGGATGCGTTGGAAGAAATTACACACAAGATCAATCCCTTTATTGCTGGAGGTGTTCTGCTCGGGTCTATATATTGGATCGCGATTACCTATGGAGCAGTGACTGTAATGCAGGTGAGGATTAGTTATTTGAAATATTAGTATGGTCAAGATATAGTTTATTTTAAACGTACAATATGACAATGATAGTTGTTGTTCCGGTATTATATTCGTTTTCTTAATTTTGCGTTTTGAATATTTTGTGGGTTTCATTGTTTCTAAAGGTAATAATTATTATATTATTATCTTGTTATTTCGTTATGATACGTATTAATAGATTGTTTAAGTTAAAGAATGAAGTTTACACAATTGGCGTACTTATAAGCTATGCTTTTACAACCCAGATATGAATAGCACAAAATATTTGTTTTTTTTTTATATATTACATATTATAACGCTTACATTGAATGTTGAAAAAATATCGTCATCGTTAAAATAGAAAATCTTGAAGTTTAAAACCTTACATGTAGCATAATGATGAATCATCAATTTTACATTGCTTTTATTACCTAATCGTTAGATTTGTCTATTTTGTCACTTAAATACAAGTGGATCAAGATAAACTGTGTCATCGTAAAGGTTATATTATCGTTACTTTGATATTTCGCAATATGAGTTCATCGAAATTAAAAATTTATTTTGAATTGTAAAACGTTTACAAACAACAGTAATTTATAATTAATCTGTAAGACTGTCAAAGGGTTTTTAGTACTTATATAAGTTTTTTATTTATAGTATGTGCAAGAACCTTGGTACCTATATTAGTATACACTATAAATATGTATTTATTAAACCCATCCATAGTTAAACACAAAACAAGAAGCATTAGAATTTGCTCTTTTTGGTCGCACAGTGATATAACCTTTCTCCACAAGTCTAACACAAAAATAATTTGACCCAGTAGTAACTCCACAACTTTATAATATTAGTCAACGATAGGAGGCATTTTAACATCAAGCGGACAAAATGTTAAACTGACGTGAAATGCCTCATAGATTATAGATATCTTAAGAGGCTTTAAATTAATTTAAACAATTTTATAAACATTTAGGTTCTAGAGTGCAATACCTGTAAATTAAATACTATAAATGTTTTAGTAGAGGCACAGTATCCACGTAATAATTACGTTATCGTGCAATGACATCCAAGGTCATCTCAGCTAAGACAATACCAACAACCTAATTGCTTCTTATTGAATTGTCTATTTTATCCTTATAATAGACAACGGTTATAACTTCGCTTTTAATCATAAAATGTTTTAAAATATTGAAACGCCTTAAATGATTTAGTTGTATTGTACTGTGATTAATCGTGAGTTATTTTCATCATCATATTTGACAAAGATTATTTTGAGAAATATTTTTTTTATATGTATGTACTGATCTAGTCATTTTTATATGTACTGATCTAGTTGGGCGGTTCATTTTATTGATTCAAATAGAGCTCACGCACAAGAAACACAGAAATTGTTCTATTTTTTTACTGAGCGATATCTTCCAGTCGACCATTGTGATAAAAGTAGTATAGTAATATTCCATAGTAAAGACATTTACTTTAAATAATTTGGATGTACAGCCATTCAGTTTGGATGTACCTCATGTTACGTTAACTATCTGAGACATCAAAATTGACAAATCAGTTTTCATTATACATACATTAGTGAACCGGACTCGTATACATGTTAAATATTTCACAAATTATTTGGTGAAAATTTCTCGTTAATCTTATTAGCCAAATATCGATCTCAGACGGTCGACTTTAAAAGATTATATATAATACCTAATTAATTCGTCGCGGAGTTCGTTAGCATACAAACAATGTTGTTATGGACGTTCAATTATATCAATGACCGCCAATTTTCATAGTCTGTCAATTTTTTTTTTATTTTGAACGACAGTTAGCTGCCAGGGTCGATTCATTTTTTTTTTTCAGTTTGACATATATCGTTTCGTTTGACGTTTAAAGTTATGTCAGTCAGAAGAAGATATGAATCTATACCAATATGTACCCTTCTTGATTAAATTTAATATGTCTAATTAGTAATAACTCATCACTTCACTATCCTTTCATACAATTGAAATTAAGACGCTCATCACTATGAGTTTCTATGTATGCTCAGACCTTCCAAATAGTTGAACTGTATAGATAGCAAAACGGTTTTTTTATTACAGTAGCTAATTCAAGATTACGCTTTATATGTAATTCTTATACATATATGTATAAGATATGCGTGCAAAGCCAGGGCGGGTAGATTGTTTATATTTATAAGTACTTCACGATGTGAATGACATATGTTGCTTACCATCAGTAAACTTAATATTAACTTACTTGATATGATTTTGATATCTCAGATAGTTAACGTAACATATAAATATGACACTTGTGTTGTATGACAAATAAATAAGTTTATTGACATTATTTACTACTAGACTGTACGTGATTCACGGGTTTTGTTACCGTAATAAAATATTTTATATGGTAGCTAGTAATATATCGCGGTATTCCGCGACTATTGTCTGCGAAGGTATCTACCCGGGACTCCCATTCGCTGCGGTAGAACGGTAGGTACACAGTGGGGGTTGCGGAAGAGTCTGAAAAGGTGCCCGGGTTCCCCACTCACTGCGGCGGAGCGATTAACAGTGGGGTTTTGGTCGGTAGAAGTCCGACATAACCCATGGTCCTTCCCCGAGGTCCATGGGTATCCTATGAGGATTTCCCCACTATAAAAAAAAAAGGTACACAGTGGGGTTTTGGTCGGTAGATGTCCGACATAACCCATGGTCGTTTCCCCGAGGTCCATGGGTTTCCTATGAGTATATACTATATTCAGGCTATAGGTCAGACTTTCTTCTAAACACAGTTAGTAAATTTTATGTAAAACATTAACACACATACGTACGATATATCGCGTTTATACTACAAACAAGATAAAGTAAAAAAACTAAAACCCAACTACGACAAAAAACGACGCTGAAAAAGTATAAAAGTACCCCATGAATACAGGTAAAGTCACAAGCAAATGCTAGTAATATATATATATATTCGAAATGTACAAGTGAAGCGCTTTAAAATGATACCAAACACGGCATATCTAGCTTAACTTTATTTTTTTACTCTGTATATTTTGTCCGCTAGAGGGCGCCACATTGAATTTGGTGAAAATCTATATAGCCTATAACCAGCGGACAATTAAGACGCTTCTAATGA
>JADANM010006230.1:3820803-3834124 GCA_026213755.1 Eurema hecabe | reverse complement strand
CATGGACGACATTCAGTATGGTGTGTCAGTGTCGTGCAACGTACGTCGGCGCCGCACCCTACCGACTAAACCCCATCGACATTCCTCCGCACACCAGGGCGGGCACACGAGCGCGTCAAAAACATTCGTCCGTGAACCCGCAAGTGCTGGCCGCATCGCTGCGGCCCCTCCACTGGAACGTGACAGCGGGAGCAGCCATCACGCTCCTCCTCCGTAGTGGTCCGCCCGGAATATAAAGGCAGACCACAACCATCGCAAGAGCCTATGGAGGGGGAGATACGTCCCCAGAACAGTACCTCAACCCTCAGACCCCTACTCGGCTGACTGTAGACCGGCATGCCGCTACGCCCCTGCCTCGTCGTCGAGTCAAGGGAGACGACCACGGCCTTCGCAGCCCGACGCCCACGAGCCGCTCCAGGTCTGGCTTCGCCTCCCGACCCAACCCTACACATTGCCATCCTTTGCAGGACGGCAATGGCTCCCTCGTGCAGCGCAGTGCGCCTCCTGCGCGCGCCACACACTCCACTGGCCGCACTCCAGTTTCCTCTCTTAAAAGAGAGGGATACCGGATGCGGCCCCGCCGGTTGTTCTTTTTAGCTTCCGCACATGAAGCCATATGACTCATTGAGTGAGTCACATCTTCAGGCTTCATGGGTACTAAGCCCCCCCGCCACGACAAGGCAAGAACAAGTTGGGGGGGTAAACACGGCATATCTAGCTTAACTTTATTTTTTTACTCTGTATATTTTGTCCGCTAGAGGGCGCCACATTGAATTTGGTGAAAATCTATATAGCCTATAACCAGCGGACAATTAAGACGCTTCTAATGATATGTCATTTGTCGAATTCTGATTAGTGGTTTAGAAGTTATGAGGGAACAGATGAACATACATACATACATACATACATAGCCTGTCAAAATCATAACCCTCCTTTGGCTTTGCCGTAGTCGGGTAAAAATAGATGTACGTATATTAAAAAAAAAACATGTGTGGATGAGGAGTGAATTATAAATATGTACTATATAAGGTATATGACTACAACTTATTTTAAAATGTTTTAAGTAATATAATGTAGTATCTAAATATGTCACATTGACCTAGTTAGTAATTACATTTACAATGTTAATAATTAATAGGTACTATGTAGTATGAACATTTCTCATTGTTCTGTATGCCTTATCTATTAGATCCATACTTTTATACTTAAAAGAAGCCACCATGCTTCTTCTAACAAATAAACTAAGCTTAAACTTAAACTTTTTTGAATACATAAATGAGTATAGAATAATCCTATGCTGAATAATTTTAAAGATACGGGGAATATTTAATCAGCGAATGAAATATTCGAGTGTTAGGATGTTTAACGATTTCGAGTATATTTTTAGGCTTAGAAGTCGACTGTACCGTTTTTTTTAGTTAAACCTTGTAACATATTCACTATAAGTTAATTTTCTGACCACAACAACTATTTTAATACAATGTCTCGGTACTGGTTCAAGTATGTAGGACACTGCTAATAGTCTAACAAAGACAAACAAAGTAATTTTTATTCAATTATGCTATGTTGTAAATAGGGTTCTTTTAAAAGCAGGATCTGTTTTTGTTCGTTTATAATCGATTTTAAAAGTGTAAAGATCTATGATAGTCCATAAAAGATAAACTAAAGATTCGTAAATGAATAGTGAAAATCTTTTTTAAACTCATCCACGAGAACTTGTGATAAAAAGAAAAAAAAATTTTTTTTTTTTAATTTTAGTGATTTTTTTTCTACTTTCTTTCGTTTACGGATGTTTCAAAGTACATTAAATATAAAAAATTCAAGTTCTTATCTAAAATTCTTATTTAAAGCTCTTTTTTCTTGGACTATGTACCAACAATCTGATCATTGTAATATATTTGCGGAATCAATAGGAAATGTCACGTATAACGGTCAAGTCGTGAATCGGTATTTAGTGAATACAGCACAGTTACATTTTGTTTAATCTATGAGTTTTTTGAACTGGTGACATTATTAGCTGAGACTGAGTCGTTTGTTACGCACATTATTGTATAGAGCTTCATTTCTTTGTAGCAACTGGTATTAGAAAGAAAGAAACATTTATTCAAGAGCACTTTACAATTTACACCAATAAACAAATACGCTTAACAACAAATAAACAATAAATATAATTATATTCACTACTATAAAACTACTATAGTATTTAGAACCGACTCTTATGATTTACCAAAACAAAGTCTCATTACTTATCAGTATAGATTTCTTGATTAGATTAACGATGTCCGGTCGTCATTAGTTTACCTTCTAAACGGTTACTTCTAGAAAAATGAAAGGGAAAGGTGAACATATATCAATACGGCCAAAATTAAACCACAAAAGAAAATTTATACCTGACCTACACGAAAGTTGGGATGATTTTATGCTCGATCTATAGTGAAAAGTATTAAGGGATAGGTCAGATGTTTCTTTTTGAACGCTTTATATAAAATAATAAAAATAATAATCTTTATTTATCTTTCAATGTTAATTTTTTTCATAGCTACAAATATTTACAAGTCTAGCAATATATTCTATACCTGATAAAAGTTTTGAGCTCCTTATAAACTAGGATATTCTATATTTTAAGAGACTTATACTCGTACACCTAAAACAAAAAGAATAGATCGAATTGTCTTATCAATTAAAATTAAGATTGAACACCTGAATTTACTACGGAACCCTGTCTTTTGCATAGCAAGATGACGCACTTAGCCGGTTTTGTCCGATCTTTATTATAATTGAAAAAACACGATTATAATACGGATGTGCGTTAATACGAGCAGATGATTGTTGTCAATAAATATGCGGAAGTCACGAGTTCATTTGCTATTAATTAGATACAGTTACAATTACATTTAAACATTTACTTAAATATTTTTTGTTACTTGAAAGGGCAACTATCAGAGTTTCTTGTCGGTTACCCATGCCTGGAGTTTGTCTTTAGATCAAAGTAACTCTATAGCCAAACAACGCCAGTGACTGGCGTTTCTCTTACCATCAGGAGTGCGTCCAGCTCGTCTCCCCAATTCATCATATAAAAAAATTATTAATTACGAATGTGGTTTTCAGGTGGTTGGTCACAGAGAGGGTTTGGAGATGATGGAGTCGGCTGATCCCCTGGTGCTCCTGGTCCTCCTGCCGACGATACCGGTGACGCTCATCAGCGCCAAGATGTACAACTGGGAGGATAGCGTGCTCCTATTCCTGAGGAAGTACTGCGCCAAGATACCAGCTCTCACCTATATATTGCCGTTTGGAAAGTGAGTAGAATAGAGTTGATTGTACTACTACTACTTCAAAAAACATGCGTACATTTCCTTAAAAGGCCGGCAGCACACTCGTGACAACGCGAGTGCTCATTGGCGGCGCTTATCACTTCACATCAGGTGACGCGCCTGCTCGTTTGCTCTCTATCATATAAAAAAATTATAGTAAAGTTGTGATTTAAATGTTTTTTTTAAATTATAAATTATTAAAGGAAGCATTAAAGTATTACGTAATATAAAAAAAGAACCGTATTCGTTTAACGAACTGTAACGTTTTTTCTGTACCCTCTAAAGTGGAAACGATACGTACCATATAAGTGGCCATTAAAGTCACAATCACGTTACAATAGTCAAAATAAATAAAAGAGAGTTTGTCTAAATAAATTGTAACTATTCGTAATACAAAACAATATTACAAGACCCCTCCTCCACTAAATTGTCTTACGTCATATTTAAATGTTTCCAAATTTGCTGTTTTGTAAATTACCTATAGTTTGAAATTTTATGATGACCATCCTCCTTGCTTTATTTTGTAAAAAATAAATGCATAATATCTGTGTTAAAAACTCCATTGTTGTTCAGAAATATTAATTTAAATAAGGAAATGTATTAACTTTTGATCTCAAAACTTTCAGTGTGGACGGCGACAGGGCACAAATAGTAACCGGCCAACCTAACAATACGAGTCAAAACGGAAACTCACATCTATCACCCACCAGAATATTTTGCTCAGCACTCCTCCTCCCGACAATATCCACAATTATAGGCAAAATATTCTTCAGATCCATAAAGAATAACCTTCACAGAACCATCTTAGGCGGTCTCACATATATAACTCTTAAAGGTGCTCTAAAAATCTACCACAAACAAATGCTCTACATACGACATTCGAGTAGGAAAATTTTAGACTATACAGAATCAAATCTCAAACTGTACAGAAGTACGAATCTTCATTCCGATACTGTTACAACTAGAGACGACTCCGAACAAGTTGTTTGAATATTAGTTATAAATAAATAATTAATGACGAAAATAATTCAGCTGCGTTGATACTTGCCTAACGTACGATGACAGACTCGGGTATCGGGATTTCTTAAATGTTATAAACATGACATATACTAGTTCGTTTCACTGACGACAGATGGCGCTGTTATAAACTTTGTATCCAATGAAATTCATGCTTGACGTTGCGTTAATTGCAATTTTTGCGGATTTTTATTATAATGCACATGCTTTATATTAAACTTTACTAAATAAAAGACGAAATTTATTATCGGAGTCAATTAATAAATTAATATCGACGATGCCATTTTGTAAATATTTGTAAGCTACATACGCTGTACGCATATTTAATATACATATAAAATCCAATAGTTTTGGATGATTATGTATTTTTGTAAAGACAAGTTGTTTTTTTAATTTGCCATCGTTCTATTCGCGTATGGCAACTTTGTGTTGAATAAGTATTAGAGATTATTTCATTATTATTTTTGTAAAAATGTATCATAGTTTTCTGTAATTGGTATTTTTAGAATGCTTAATTTTTTTCTGATTCTCAGCGGATTTTTATTTGATCTTTTATAAATTAAAAACAAAATGTACTTTAAATTTGTTTTTTGAAATTTTCTAAGTATATTTCTGTGTTCTTTTTTCCATGACATTAAAAGGGAAATATATTTTAATATATACTTTCTTAAGACTCAATACTGTAATATTATGTCAGATGTTCTTTCTTCATTAAATATAACTGCTGCAAAAATGCTTTAAATATCTTATTAGTATATTATATTTAAAAATAAAATATTATAATATAAACTTTCTTTTATTTATCAGTGTTTACCACGAATTGTTAAATCAATACATGTACTCTTTGAACCTGGCTATGGTATATTTTTTTTCAATAATATGTAATCTATAAATGAAATGAAAAAATACATTAATATTTTTCAAAACATTTAAACACAGCGCCATCTACTCCCAAGCTAAGCCGAAGCTTGTGTTATGGCAACTAGATAACGGAATAAATTACATATTATGCATACTTTTCTTTTATAAATACATACATACAATACATAGCGACACCCAGACCCCAGAAAAATGTAAACGTAAATTACAAATATATTTTTTCAGTGTGGGGATCGAACCCACGACCCTTCGCGCATTATACACATTATTACTTTAATTAATCTTAGAAAGTTCCCGATGTTACAAAATATTGTGTGATTTAAAAACGCATAATAGGTATTTATTACAATATTTTTTGCATTAAATGGGCAAAAGTGTTAAAAACATTATTATCATTAATAAATTTATGAATCAAAAAAACACATTTCTGACCTACACGCCTGTTCCTAATGATATACATTGTCTACGAACGTCAAGATAACATCAAAATATATAATTTATTAAAACAACTATATCGTAAATAATAAAACAGCGGCAATAATCATTAACTATATCGCGATAATATATATTTTATTCGCGATATGATAATTTATTATCTGAGCTGTATCTTATCAGTTATATGTGGTAAATAATCGTAGGTGTACAATACAGTGTAGGCTGCACTTGACGCCTTATCAAGTGCAAATAGAAATTTTAAACACATTTTATCAGTGGTGAAACAATTAGCTACAATTGTGTTCGATTCGGTTTCCGGCTGTGATAATGGTTTAATGTGCTTAATTGATGCATTTGGTGCTATTGGATTTCAGTAAGTTTGGTTTTATTTAGTATTTTTATATAGTTATATTTTAACTAGAGATGCCACGAATATTCGGCAACTATTCGGTATTCGGCCTATTCGGCCATTTTTTTGCTATTCGGTATTCGGCCGAATAGTACGTACTATTCGGCCGAATACCGAATAGCAAATCATGTAAATAAAGACACGTTGTTTTACTCAAAATTGTACCTATTTTCAAATTACAACATTCTAGTAGTTAAAATTAATCAGTGGTAAGTTGTGATGGATAAAAACGAGCTTTTCGGCATTTTTGTTCGCAGACGATTGCGCTTATCATCGTAAACGTTACCAGCCTCAGAAAATAATCTCTCACTATAACCGCTAACATTCCAATATGGGCTATTTTTTATTATTCATTTTATAAGCCATTTGAGGAAAAAAAGTGTCAACAAACTTCTTAGCAAAACAGTAATTAAATTTCACTTTACGTATTACTTATATACTAAAAAGCGCTCCGTGACCCGACTTACTCGCAAACGAAACAAAAAACAAACAAACAATATTTGCATGCACTCCGCCGCGCTCGCACGCTGTCGTCGCCTGCAGCGCGAACGCAGCGAGAAAAACAACTTGTCTTATTCCAGATAATGCACCCCTATGAAGCATGTACTTCGCGCCGAACATTCGGCGCCGAATATTCGGCGCTTCGGCCGACAGCGTAGCCGAATATTCGGTATTCGGTATTCGGCCAATTCACTATTCGTGGCATCTCTAATTTTAACATACATATTATTGGCAAATAAATGGTACTATTAGCCTATATTCAGTTACACCCTTATTCATATTTCTAAAACATAATAATTGCAAGATACGTGCTTATTTGAAGTGAAGAAGTACCCTTTATACCTTCGTAGTCATATCAACTACCTACTAGATACCCAAATACATAAAAAAGGATAGGTCGAATTGAGAAACCTCCTCCTTTTTTTGAAGTCGGTTAAAAGAATTTTGCTCCAATTAAACATCATTACTTTGTAATATTATTTAACATCAGATCAGATGGCTAGTCTATCTACCTCCTGTTTTTTTTTAAATAAATTTATTAAAAACATTAATTTCTTTAACATAATCTTTAAAAAAGTATTCTACGATGCATCACAGAAATAATAAAGTAATGGCAATATTTTTGCAGATACATATAAAGATTAATAATAATATATGGTTTAAAAATAATACATAGTATAATGGCAAAGATTATAAAATCGCTGTTCAATACATCGGAAAGACGAAAGTTGTCTCGGCTAGAGGAGAAAGACGATGAAAATAATATCCCGCCACAGGACTTTAGGAGGAAACTGTCAATTTCACGATCGGGGAGAATGAGGCACTCTCACAAAAAGAGGCAGTCGTTGTCTTTGGAGGTTTATGGACAGGTAAGAATGTCTGTTACTATAGAATATATTTCTGTATAGGTACCTTAAAATCCTAACCTCGTCCCTTCGTTTCGTCCGCCTACATATACCTACCTAGATATCGTAATTGCTTGTAAGCTGTGCATTCCGTAGGTACTTGTAACGTTAGAGCTAGTAAATAAGGAAATTTGTTTCAACCTTATATATCTTCTATATATAATATAAAAATGAATTGCTGTCCGTTAGTCTCGCTTAAAGACTGAAAGGAATCATCTTATCTTGGTCTTGAAATGTTCGTACATTTCTAGGGAAGGTTTAAAATGTGTGAATTTTAACAATCGCCGGGAAAGCCATATAAACAGCCTCTTTTCAGAGGTAGTACGAAGCCTGCCGGGCGAGCTAGTTAGTATATATTGTACGTAGGTATATAAATATGATTATAGAAGCAATGTTTAAAATTTTATTCGTATTTCAGGCTAGCGTGCTTTTTTAATAAAACAAACTTTATAGCTTGATATATTTTAGTATGAAGTTAAGCTGATGTTTTAATAATAATAAAACAAAATCTATCAAGAAAATGCCTCTATAATATAAAATGGGTAAAAAAAAAATTACCAACCTATAGTAGTAACATAGGCACTGAAAATGTAAAATTGAAATAATATCGACTGAGCATCATAAACTGGTTTTGTGTGTTATCAATTGTTTTTGATAATCAGCTGATACAAAATCGTGTTCTTAGTAACAAGAATACATCTATTCATTTAAAGGACAAAAGGTACACGTGCATTTTAATAAAGTTTTTATTATTCTGAGAAAGTAAAAAAGGTAACTGCTTACTTTATTGTACAAGGTACCTATTTATACCTAAAACAGACACGACACTTTTTTTTCATTCATTATTAAAATTTTATGTAGTTCGATTGTATGATACTAAAGTGTCAAAGTTAAGGGGAAATTTAATCCATTTATGTAAATAAATAAATCTGTTATTAGTTATAATTTATGACAATTTAACAGGGAACACTTATTCTACCTACGAAATATTTCAGTGATACCAGGTTATGTAGAGATTTTTATATTATTTTTAGGAACTCCAAATAGCTGATAAACAAAAACCCGACCTCAAAGAGAACCAGGCAAAACCAGAAGCAAAAGATAGCAAACGCCGTCACAGTACCGATATGTTAAACCCCGATCAAGAAATCGACGACGCATTCGAGATTATAGATAAAACATAGCGTTAATGTACTGTAATTAAGATTTAAGGATAAAAATATCACCGAGATATGAACATGTGATTTATTTTTAAGTTTCATTAAGTGCTGATTCGTCATTGCTTTTATGTATGTTTTTAATAGCTTGTTGATAGATTTTAAAATGATAAGTATGTATGTGGTTAGGTACAGGTATTTGATAATTTTTTCCCAATAAAACAATTAAAATCGGATTTCTAATATAACGTAGGAATGTTTCAAGTATTTCCAGCCGATATAGAATACCTACCTATGCTTGGTTATTTGACCAGTAGTATTATTAGTAATAGGTATAGTACGCGTAACGAATCTTTAGCGCTGAACGAAACCTGCGCAGAAGTCAAAAATAAGGTATCTAAGGGCACGTGATCGTTGGGTGCGCGAGCGATGATTGGTTGTCCCAGTCGTGTTGTCTTTCTCGCACCAGTACGTCAATTATGAGCGCGATTCTACCGATGCGCAGCTATTCTCGTCAATCGCTAAACATAAATGACGCGTACTATACCTAATATTGACTCTAGACAATAATACAAACTATAAAATGCCTATCTTACAACTTCAAAAAAGATTTTACGTTCTTTCAATGCAATTGCCTTTTTTATCCAAGGGCGGGAATTTTATTCAAATCTTTCTTGTGTTAAGACACTATAGTTTATTCGAGCTTCTTTATTTTAGTCCAAAGACAGAGTTAAGGACATATAATATATATTGAAATTCAGACATTTGCCTACGTGATGGCGCCGTGATAATACGTTATATGACTGATTGCATGTTAGATAGTCATGTGTGAAGTGTCATAATGTCATATAATCAATATTTCAAGATATTTATTAGAAAAGTGTGAGATAAAATGAAAAAAAAAACTTACCAATTTATTTTTAATGTATCTATCTATGAAAAACCAAATAATTGGAAAAAATATATTATTCTAATACCAAATTATATTTATATTCTCGTAATATTTAAATTTATTTTAAATGCAATGTTTCACAGGATCCTACTTTAATATTTAAATTAGATTTACCCATTGTTAATTTATTAAAGTAAATATTATTCATGGAAGAAAATGGATTCACTTTACATTTAATTTTTATCTCTACTCAGCACTTTTATCATAACGTAATAGACATACGTCTTTGCACGCATATAATATTATGATGCATGTATTATACATTGTTAAACATAGAAACCTTCCTCTAAAATCACTCTATCTACTGAAAACTTAAAAACCGCATGAAAATCTGTTGCGTAGTTTTGAAGATTTAAGCTTAAATAGGTCAGACAGAAATTACTTTGTTTTATACTACCTATGTTATGTTGATAGTCTTCATTTGAGATTGTGCGTAATGTTATTCATATTATTGTAAAGTATATTAAACGTTATTATCGAAATAAAAATTTAGTAGGTATCCTATCAGTATGCCAAACGTACGCATTTGTCTGTAATTTTTGACACGTATTGTAACAATAGTTCATCTTAGATAGAGAGATATATTTTTCTTACAATATTAAAGACAAGCGGAAAGGTTTGTGTATGTTTTTATATTTATTAAGCAATATAAGACTGAGAGTAAACTGTTTTTTATTTAACCTGTATGTAATATGCTAAATTAACATAATATACTAGCCGCACCCCGCGGTTTTACCCGCGTAGTTCCCGTTCCTGGGGCAATACCTGGATTAAAACTATCCTATGTTTTAATCCAGGGACAAACAATTAAATACTCATGGAATCAAATAAATTTTGTATATTGGCACAGAAACCAGTTTCTTAAGAAAGACTCTGGTAGTTGGTTAATATAATAAAACCAGTTGCATTTTATTAATTTAATCAAAAAGTATTTACATAAATTTTAAAACTCAATTAGAGTTTCATTTTCTTCTTTTTCGGCTTGATCTGTAACGGCCCAGCGATTTTGAATACCGTACTGTAAAAAATAATATTTTCAATGATTAATTTCCATGATTTTTTTTAACATTCAATAATAATATTAAAAAAAAACTTATACTTACTGACAAGTTGTGCATATTGGACTGAATTTACAGAACACTGAAAAATAAACACATCAATTAATTATTAATACACATTTCATTTAATAATAGATAATTAATCCAAAATATAACTATTGTAATCTAATTTTGTTCTTTTTCAGTGGGTGGCTGGAAGAAATTACTTTGCTATAAGTCTAGCAGTTATCATAAAATGATGTCTCTTAGATAAGAATATCTTTTGTACTGTATTTCCCAATAATATAATTAAGCCTACAAGAATGAAACAAGAGATTCACTCTGCCACAACTCTGTAAACCCAAGTTACTCGAATATTTGAGCAATCGGAACGTCGCTACTATGCGCTTTCAAATGAATTCTTCATTTCTTGGACACTTATTAGCTAGTCTACTGCATGATTCACTATCACAATCAAACATTAAATCACTTTATGCACCAAAAAAGGAATATTCAATCGAGATTACAAATAGACGCCGTAAGATTCCCGCCAAAACTCCCCAATGTACCTCCATACACTACAAGTGTGAATACAGCAGCCGGTAGTTTCACTTGTCCCCGCTTACGTACTTAATACTCGCTAACCACTAACCACTTTGACTCACCACTAAGACACACGGAGCACACATATCCAATGGTGAGCAGTTCTCGGTGACAGAAGCAGGCAGCTCGGTAGTCCACCCTTCCTCGGCCTGGGAGGACCAGCTGCTTGCGTTCAGATACTTCTGGTAGGAAAACCCACTGGAAAATGTAGATAATTTATTTTATTTTTTATTATTATTTAGTATTAATTTATTTACAATATAATATAACAATATCTCGGTAAGATTTCTATTAGGTATATTTTAAGCTACATATTAAACGGTAAAATATATTACAATGATCAATACACAATTTTTACTTCCTAATGAAACAATGGATGCTACGCTATTTCATACAATTATTATTTTAAAAATATAAAACATCAGCAGTCTTCGGGTCTTACAAATTCACTTTATTAATATATCGTTCAGTTTTATAGACAAAAATATTATTTTTAATAGATATGTTAGATACAAACAAATCAACTCAAGAGTGTTTTGCACAGCAGCGGCACCAAACATACAAAGTTTTTTTTCGTTTTACACTACTTTACACTACTAAGTCAAAACGATAGAAAAGAGATCATTTATAAAACCAAGTAGAAAATAAAGATAGTTAATTTTGTCAGTTGTGCGTGAATGAAAATAAACATAAGACTGGCCATTAATCATCTAAACTCTAAAGGTAAGACACTACTACTACTGGGATGTTTTTGCGTCTTATATCATATGTATTTAATATAATAATGATTTCATTCTATACACAATGAAATTTATAGATATAATTTAAGTTAAAACTAGTACCAGTAAATATTGCAATAGTCCTTCAAGTGAGGGTATTTTGAGGTACAGCCCTCCGGTAATGTCACAACCTTGCTGCAGCAAACTTAGATGCTTGTCGAGAGAGCACACATCTATAAGCACTTGTTGTTTCTGAAAAACAAATATAAGCATATTATTAACCGACTTTGAACAAGAAAAAGGATTAAAATTTTCCTGACTGTGTAATAGTTTTAATTATATAATATATAATGATAAATAAATTATAGTAAGTATTAAATTATTGCTTATGGTACAGCTTACTGCATCTGAGACGTTGTTATTAAACTAATTGTAATAAAAATGAGATATTGGTTGAGAGAGGCCCCACAGCGATATATAGATGGCTTAAATCTTAATTCTACCTTTAGCTTAGCCAGTACATACATGTCTTATTTTAAAATATAAAATATCTAGTCTTAGGATCGGAAGTTAAATCTACTACTAATCAAGTATAGAGATTATAAATTTAATTGTATGTTTGTTACTAGCGCAATTATGGATGATTTTTTTATTTTTTCTGAAGTATATTATATTGCATTGGAATTCATGCAGGAGTATGAGAATGTATTTAATGAATGCAAATAATCAAATCTCACTTAATTTTATCAATATAAGTATATATTCTCAGCAATATTAAAATAAGTTTACCTGAGCGGTGAAAAAAACATTCATATAATTTATATACTGAGCAGCTGTATCTGAACTTCCCGTTATAATCAGCACTCTACTACTTATTCTTAAACCTGGGGCCGCTTCACGACGCATCTGTAATTGAAAAAAACACATATATAAAATAGCATATACACATAATGTTGAATGTAGCACATATTAGTACCTTCATTTCAATACTAAGATGTATTTAAAAAAACAAGGTGGTCTCGGGACGTCCGACAGAAGAGAAGTAAGAGATGTAAGTGTGAGAGAGATCCTACCAAGATAGGTTGTTTTACTCCACTAGTGTAACGTCTTATTCACACATATCTATGTGTGAGGGAAACATTCCTTAACAAAACAGTTTATCAATTTATAAGTCATAATTTAAAAGTCATAAATTAACATTTGTATCTTAATCCAAAATACAGTTCGAAGACACAAGCAATTCAAATAACAAGAATTTAAACTAATTTTAAAAAACAAACTTACTCTAGAAATAAAGCACAATCCCATAGCCACTGCTCCAGCTAATAATGATTCCCCTGGCTTTTCTTCTATTGGTTGACTCTTTATCAAATTTACTAGCCTGTAACAGTTT
>JADANM010006230.1:3800862-3816785 GCA_026213755.1 Eurema hecabe | reverse complement strand
CCTATGTCTTTTCTCAGGCTCTAGACCATCTGTGTTCAAAATTTCATTGCAATTGGTTCAGTACTTTTGCCGTGAAAGTGTAACAGACAGAGAGTTACTTTTGCATTTATAATATTAGTAGAGATTATTAAATATCTAACACAGCAATAAAAGTTGTATTAGTCTCTAATAACACCTTTGTAGAAGTTTCATAATTTACAATCTTAACAGTAATAATACAAAGAATATTTTAATAAATTAGGCCAGTATAGATTGAAGTATTTTCCGCACAATTATCAGTAAGATTTAAATTTAATAAAGGGTGAACTAATAAATAAAAGAATTATGTTTAAAGCAAAAATATAATAAAGATGTAATATACCTCATTTTAACAGTTTTTTCCACAAGCGTAAAAAGTTCATATTGTCCATCTATTTGTCTTACATCTAATGGTTTACCAGGTGATGGATAAAGGTATTCACTAAAATGATACATATAGAATTATTATTAGTCAAGTTGTAGAATAATGCTATTTACTTTTCTATTAATTTCAATTAACTTTTGCTGCTATCAAGTTATTTAAATAAACCATATAAGCCTTATATCTTGACAAACATTGCCCTGGTTTAAAGAATATTTTTAAAAAGTGATTACGACGTTCAATAGCCTCGTTAATTAAGCTTTTATATAGAATATAAATATTTGTCTGTGAGTTTTAGAGTGGTCAAAACAAGCAAAAAATGTCTAAGTTGTCTTTGTATCAATATGCAAACTGATTTCATGCATATACACTATTAGTACAACAACTCACAAAACTGTTTTAGGAAATATATTGATAAGAATATTGTGCTGTTTGAATAAAGATAGTAATATATATTTAAATATAGAATGGATACCTCTTGTGAAAATGACATCCAATAACGGCCAACTGATTTCTGGATTTCTGCATCAAATGTGAATTTGCAAAAGCAATTACAGCATCAAGACATCCCGTCAGTACTTTTGGGTCTTCTGTTATATATCTTTGATTGGGATTTGTATCGACTATTATAACTAAAGTACTACTGTCTGATGGTGCTAAAAAGTAAGTTCAAATCTTTTAAAAATCTAATTTCAAGATTGACAAAGTTTAAACAATTTTGAGGTTACATAGTAAAAAAGCGGTATGCTAATTAATAATGTGTACATATTAAGGAATCGGTAAAATTAATATCTATACATTATTAAAAGTTTTTTTGTATATGAAACTTACTTTCATCATCGGCCATAGTGTATTATGTTATAATGTCGATTGTCGACTAGCACTAATAAACTATGTTAAAATGTAGCCTATAGTATATCTAAAAGATAATTTGCATTTTATTATAACTATAAAGAAGATACTAAACGAGGCATTTACAAACTTATTTCTAATATATTGTAATGTTAATGTTTATATACATAATACATTTGAGTCGTTGAGTTTTTTAAGATAAACTTTAGTATAAACTGTCAAATGTCAACTATGTTACCTAACTGTCAAAGTGAACTTTGACATTGAAAGATGAATCCAGCGTTTTAGAATCGAGATACCTTTGAGGCTATGAAGTAAATGATCAAAATGAACTATGCGATTTGTCCTATGAATTTAATTCGCAGCAGAAATATTTATCTATTTCTCAATTCTCATTAGTTGCAAACTAAAAGCTAGCGTTGTGCAAGCTGAGTGATGTCACATAATTAAAAAAAATAACACGAATAAATTTTAGATGAGAACAATAGTGAAATTATAACTGTGAGGTCTGGTGACTTTTTTTTCCGTGGGGAAATGCTCACGCATGCCTACGATCCTGGGGTTGAGAAAGTAGGTTATGTCGGACTCAAACCGACTAAAACCCCACGGTGTTCCACTGTTCCGCGTTTAGATGGGGTCACGGGTGCTTTGGCGGACTCTTCCGCAGCCAGGTCTGGTGACTGGGTCCACCTCAAATATGCATAACATGAGCAGTGCAAATGCATACGTAAGTACATACAGAATGACTGCTTATTATAATTTGCTCCACGTTTTGCTATGACTACGTATTATTACAAAAAAAACTGTCTGGCTGTTTACTACAGACATACGTATCTTATCTCAAGTACAGGAATGCATTAATTTTAATTAATTGTAAGATGACCACTCGCGGACAGATGTCAAACTCTCCTAGCATCATATTTGTCAAAAGAACATTCTTGGCATAACTAAACCATCTCGCTGGACTTTATCAGTTTTAAGGGTTAACTTGTAATATATTATAGTAACTTTCTAATTGACATAAGGATTTTTTACTTTGGATTTGTTAAAAAATACGACACCAATATCCGATAAGTAGTTTTGTCGAAAGTTTTGTATCGATTATGGGTTGGCTTGCGTTCATGATTAAAATTATAATATTTATTGGTTCTCTGGTTTCAGAGAATACGTTTCTACAAAGTCTTTAAGACGTTATACATATTAGGTTTAATCGTAATCCTCTTATTTTTTTTTTTTATAATATGAAGAGGGGAGACGACCTGGACGCACTCCTGATGGTAAGAGTAACGCCAGCCCATAGCCAATGCAGTGCTACCCGGAACTTTGCTATAGGTAAAGCTCGACTCCGGACAGGGGTGCACTACACCGACTGCTAAAACACTTAACTATATTAAATGAATATAATATTAAGTATATGTTTAATTAAATCTATAGTAAAAATAACATAGTTATATAGATCTTCTTTGTACCTATATTAAATGCCTTTTGTCTATTAAAAATTTAAATGTTAATAAATAAATAAGTTAATAATTCAAAAGCACCTACCGATAAATCCAATTAATACGTTGACGACGATAAGTAAATTTCTTTTTAATACTGAAATATTAAATAAATGATTAAGTTTATCACTATTTCGAAATTGGTCAGGATTTACTGGAGTGTTCGTTATCTATAAAGCGTTTAGCGTAGGTTTAACTGACGTCTTCATTAATTTTGTATAATTACTGGTTTTCTATTTCCGCTAATACAAGGTGCTAAAGGGAATATAGCGGTTATAAATGACTTTTATTAGGTAATTAGGTACGAGATATGTTGGTTTTTAATGACATATTTTTAGGCAGTAGGTAGAAATTTACATAATTTTTTTTAACAATTTTGAAAGTGAACAACTTAAAAAATCAGGACTGATATAATAGTTACCTACTAACGCGTACCAATAAAAAGTGATACATATAATATAAGTGATCGTAGTATATTTTAATACACAATCTAACTGCATTATAATGTCAATAAAAGTATGTGAAGGTACAATGATATTAAAAAACCATTCTTATGACTCCGACTCTAAAAATTCTACTTGATAGTACAATTATACCATTGTTTAAACAAATACTAGGATTTTATATATACAAAAAAATATCAAAGTATAAATAAAATTAAAAATATATTTGTGACGTGGCAGCCCTATTGAAACAGTGGCGTCAAATCAATCACTCCATAAATATTGGTTGACTCGTGCCTACGACGATAATATCGCTAGAAAACTTGTAATTAAACATTTTAACATAACAATAGACACGGGTTTGTTGACAGGTCTTTAATCGACGTCCCGTTGGTTTATTTTTGATTATCTGTGTAGTTCATCATGCATAGTTTTTTATAAAATATTTTTACTCTGTTTCTCTTCATATGTCACATGTCACACGCGATAAAATTATTTTTCTAAAAAATAAACCGACTTCAAAGAAATGCTACAACAAACTTCAATATCAATTTAACCAAATAAACAGTTATTGTTTTACTTGGCGCCGACTCCTAGATAAAAAGTATCCTATGTGCTAAGTTAAGAACCATCTAGGATTAAGAACATAGATGGTTCTTATCTTAATCTATCAGTATGCAAAACTTCAGCCCAATCTATTCAGTAGTTTTCGCGTGAAAGAGCAGCAAACATTCTTTAATACGTTAACTTATTTGTTAATTATTACTAGGATGACTAAATATTTTACGCTAGTAAAACCTTGAGGCACGTCTAGTACTATAGATGTATAGACGTATAACGCATAGACTGATAGTTCCTTAATAATTGGACACAAGCTGAAATGAAACGCATACAAGCCCACCGATAATGTTGCCGCTGTAAGAAATTTACCCCATTAAAAATACGAACTATGATACAGCAATACGCTGCGGCAACGATCTGTGTAAGAAGACAGAATCGTCTACTTTGAAATGGCTTCACATTGCGTGCCCTTTATTGCGGTTCTATGAGTTGTTATTCTATGGGATTATATATGTATGTGTTAATGACTACAGGCTACAGCTGCTTGAGAAACATAAATACCTATATCAGTACTTGGAATATTCGCGTTGTGCCACAACTCGGAGTTGAGAGCTCATGTTTTATTCATGTCAATCGCTAATGATTCGCTTTAATTACAATAAAATGATCGGCCTGTTTCGACGCATTTCGTTGATTTACAAGCGCTATCGCACGTAACACGGGAGCTTATTATTGTATAGTTTTATCGGTAGAGGGACAATGGTTTGTGATTGTTTAGGATTTTTTAATTTAATTTTAAATACTGAAATCTTTATGGGATAGAATATTTGAGATATATTTATTACCACTTAACTAATGTTACCTATACTTGTTTTGTTTGGTAGTAGTATTTGATATTTTTGCTTAAACGTAAGCGTCTCTTTCGCGTCCTCTTCTTTAGACTTATATTCTACGCCAATCTCTTAAGAGAGGAAAGCGTAATATTTATTTGTAAAATAATACATTTGAGGTTGAATATAATTTAGGAAACGATATCCATCTCTGGTTTATTCACCTACAATCCTAAATAAAGGACATTTAAGTGTAAATTTTACATAAAAGTAGAGTGTAGGCAGTGTCTAATATAATATAACATATTATATGTAATTGATTCCGCTGAATGAGAAAGATATTTGAAAAAAATTATCTTCGAATAAAACGGAACGCATGGCAACCCCGCCCGAGATACCAATCCTACGATATGACAAACTTATGTCATATGTCAAAATACATGTTAACAGAAGATGAGATGGAACGGAGAGATAGCCCAGTTCAATATTATGAAATGTGACGGCACGCTACCTGTCATTTTAGTTAGCGAGTTAATGATGTGTGCTTATTTGAATGTTGGTGGTCGACTGTGGAGTTATTTTGCTTTGTTGGTAATGTAATTTATGTATGTCATGCTTGTCAAAAATTGTATATGTGAAGCCTCTTTTTATCGTATTAGGTAGTCTATATATTTATGTGCCTATCTATAGTCTTTCGAAGAGCTTAAACTGCAAAATATAGGTATATTGAATAAGGAGGCATTAGATTTGTTATTTACGCTGACATACGTTGAGTAAAAACTAGAAGTAATAAAAATAACCTCCCTTTTATTTTCTTAAAGAAAGAATCTTTAGTTACTTACCTATGTTTTTTTTTTAAACTGAAAGGTGGGCTGGTTAATCTATAATAAGACACAATATGGAAAATTGCCAGGTTTAAAAATATTGTGAATGACATTAGGGTGTAGTAACATCCTGTAGTACCTACTCGATGTTACTACACCCTACTCGTGCAAGCCACTAAAATAAGTCTAATAGGAAAGGTCCGTAACCGCCAAATAAATCAAATACCTAAACACAAACTCATCTACAGCCGATAATTTAAGTTAGTTTATTTGAATTTAAAAGCCATTGATTAGGACAGAGACAAGTTTACGACACATTGGTATGTTATAAACATATTTAAAGTCGTACCATTCGTTACGATACATAATTAAGCGTTTAAAATCCGCGAATATAAAGGAAAGTGCATACCTGAGATTTATGTCTCTCATTTGAAGTTATTAAACGAAATTAATAAAAGGAAATTGTAAAATATTAACAAGCACTGGTTAATAGAAATAAACATTAAAGTCTACCAGACGGCTCAGAGAAACACGCAGTGAAAATCCTGTACGCGATTCACAATAATTAACAGTTCATAAAGATATGTGTTTACTTAACTCGTACGATAATTGAAATAAGATTTTACGAGAACATTATACGCAATTCGTGCCGAAGTACGGCGACGGTACATTAGCGCTGCTCGAAATTCGAAATTGGAATAAGAAAAAAGGCGGGGAAATAATTATGCACGTTCCGTTTCATAATGGGCGTCGCGCTACCGTTTCGCTTTAATAGCTCGCTTGTTCTCAGAATTTAATTACGCTCAGAACGCACCCAGATTAGCCGGCGCGCGTTCCGTTTTGTTAATAACTCCAATAATGGATGACGCCCTCGCACTATTCCAATCTATTTAGCTTCTATTAATCCATTGCTTATTTTATTACATTATTATACCGGTTGCTCTAAGTTTAGTACGAGCAATGACTAATGGCTGATTTAAGAAAATGTGACGATCGAACATCATGTTTCAATTTAATTGGCTAGTTTACCGAATACCGATTCAGCGTGTAGGTAGGTATTGTAATAAAATGATTTATTAATTCCTTAACGAGCTCCCAAAAACAAATTGTCTAAGCGATAAGACATTCGAGTCAACAAACAAAACGTAAAACGATTCAGCCTTAATAAGAACCGGGGCCCGAGATGAACACAAAAGAAAAGATAACGGCCTATTGTTTTTTATCATGTTGTCAATATCGCCCGGCCAAATTTTCTATATTGGAATGCCACGATTCGCCAATAAGAAGCCGGGAAGAATTGATTTATTGTCCAATTAGCGTCGGTCAGGTGTGCCAACTGCCAAGATAGCATCAGGCTGGCCAACCTAACTCGGCCGTGGCTACTATTTCTTTTGGCGCTTTCCGTTTAAATGGCATATTGGAATCAAAAAAGAACCTTTACATGGTGCTGCCAGCTTGCTAGGAAGGTCAATTTGAAATTCTGATCATTCGCGGCCAGCGTTTATTTAAGTGGAAATCAATTTGAATTAATTGTGGCGTGTTTTTGCTGTGTAAGAACTTTAATTTGATAGAAATTGCTGCTGCACTGTTGAATATACATTGTCATTTTAGGGGTGTGCTGTGTGTAGTTTTAAATGATTTCAGCGATGTTTGTTTTTTGTGTGAGGTATAAGTGTCGTATAAATAATGAGCTGTCTGATTATTAGCTTATGTTTGCGTACAGATATTGTGTTACAGTATTAGCGGTCCCCTATCAATTCAAGACGGTGTCATAACTATCGGGTCGTGAGTCGTGATTTCATTTAGCGTTAATGGCTGTAGACGTCCCATATCGTATTACTATGTCCCAAATGGATTAGAAAATGTTCGCTGATTGGCCGATAGTTAAATTACACTTTCGACATGTTGGAAATTGATTACCTTCTTTAGGATTACTAATAGTGTTAACCTCTTTTCACGAAAACGAATCTTTGATAGTCTATGGTTGCTCTACCAACATAAGAAAGTAACTAATATTCGTTATATGGTTGTTTTAAAAATGGAACGTAATAGAATTGGGTGCGATTCGAAATTCAGATTACGTTCAATTGCAAAGCGAGACAGAAGCACAATTTAGTTGGCGTAGCGTAGACAGAGCAATTGTGAGCCGCTCAATAAATGTCGGACGTTCTGCCAACTTGACGCGGCGGTATGAGAAGTTGTTGCGATAATACCGCAAAGCTATTGTATAGTACTATTTATTTATAATCTGTTGTATAATTTTGGAATAATACCAATAATTTTACTATAAACTATATAACTATAACGTTAAGTAGATAACACGATTTAGTAAAGGATTCTTAAAGGCCAAAGTTATTTAATGTGCGAAATTTTGTGGATATATACGTATGTTACTCATTTAAAACTTTTATATTGATGTTATAACATGAATCTGAATAGCTATTAAAAAGCTGTTTTATATTAAGTAGTTTAAACACATTATGTTATCTACTTTTCGCTCAGTTCGAATAATCATTGTGCGATTTTCCAAACTTCAAATATCAAAGCGAAATGTCACTTTATAGAACAAAATAATTGCTACACTCGTGTCCATACGTTGAAAGGAGACGGAACATCTTCTCTCTCGGTCTCCACAATAAACGCGCGCGAAAGAAAGAGAGGTAGTAATAGCCGGAAATTAGCACTCGTCTATCTTTCATTTTACACCCCAAATTTTCTTATTCCAATTTCCTTTCGCTACGAAAGTCCTCCAATTTGCGAAAGCTCGCACATCTGTGCATTAAATAATATACTTTACGCGGTAGACCATAGAGTTTATTATCAGTGAAATTTGGAGGTTATATGTGTTGTGTTTTCGGATACGCTATGAAGCACTGAGTCATTTTCTGATAAGAATGCCCTATTGGCTCATAGCATAGACGTGTGCGATTCGGCCTGCGTTCCCTATAATGCTATTTCCGAACGTAGATAGCGAATAAGTGTCGGTTTTTGCTGGAGTTTTAATAAAGCGTAGAGGGAGAGCGGTCGAGATATGGAAATGAGCGTGTGGAGAGGAAATTTGAATTTATACACCAGTTAGTTTTATTCACAAGGGAGCGAGATATCCCCTGTTAAAGCGATGATTTCTGAACGTTTATTACTGTTTTATCTGTGCGTATTTTATGATTATGAGGATGATTTATAACTGTTCTGTGGCATAGAAGGATAGATTGGGTGCGTGTTATTAAAATTTGGGATACGAATAACCATATGAATGACTTTTAATTATTAATGAATACAAATTTAACTGATTGCATTACTGAGAAGTAACATATATTATTAAGTATACCTTGATATATGACATTAGATGCAATATGAGTCTAAACTCAAATTGTGAAGACTCACATTATTTAGATTTAGACTATGTTTAGAATTACTAAAATAAAGCCAATCGCTATTAATATGTTTATTATACTAACGGATACACGTAAGAAATGAATGTGTACTCAAATTTCGAATTTTCAAGAACCTATAAAATTACAGGAAAAACGGAGAAGAAATAATAAATATTTATTTCAAGACATGCCAAATTAAAATGGCATATCGAATAATCTTTCGGTCATTCGCTGGGCAGGTGGTAACGACAAAAGATCTTTTACGTTGCGTGGGAACGATGTATCGATGTTAGCGAATCGATTTCTTTCACTCGATTAAATTTTGACGATATGCTCTACAATGACGCGGTCTTGAGTCATTAGCGTTTTTGTTAGACTAATGTCGTGAGAGTGTTAAGGAGTGTTGACGTATGGCGCGTCATTAATATAATCTGTATATTGAAAAAAAAAAGAAACTCGAAAGGAGGTTGGAATAAAAGAGGTTTAACTTTTTATTTTTTGGTCATGTGTATAAAGCAACATTGGAAATGTTACAATAGTATGTAGGATTTCGTGATGTTAAAAGAAAATATAACTAGTAATTTTTGTTTTAATATCTTCACAATTAGCAAGTCACCCGATAACAACAAGATGTCTGGTACGTAACAATAGAAACAAAAAAAAAAACATAGACTATAGACAAGCACAGAGGCGCCCTCAAACATTGGTGCATTCCATTTCTTTCATAGTATACTATTAAAGTAAACATACACAATATTGAAACTAAAATAATTTATCTGTCCCGTATCTAAATTGTCAATGACTTGATTAATTCATCTACCTTTGACAAAACTAATATAGGTATGCAATACTATATTTTTGAGATGTTTTTATAATGGTACACATTTTAATTATGATTAAGTCGAATTATAATTTTAATTTTTGCAGTCGACATTGCTTTTAATTCGGACCTACTCCCCGCGTTAAGGTTCCAACCATTGTTAGTTTATTGGTAGTATGAAAGCCATGTTCTCTTACATAACCTTTAATAACTTGATTTCATAATATAAAACACATTACATACAGTTACAAACAGATGTGTCATTTTCAAAACACATCCCTTTAATTATAGGTAATAGAATTTTCACAAATGATTGATGAATTAATATATTGAATTGAAATCATCCCAAGTTGCCTACTATAGAAATGTGTAGTAAAAATATTAAAATTAATTTTTCGAAAAAAGTTCAACAAAAAATCGGGTTACCTGACCCAAATGCCTTACACCTTCATTCAGAACTAAAGTGGTCATAAATAATAAACACGTTCAACAAAACAAATTTTTATCGTCTAAAAACTTGTCTATGGACAAGTGGATTCATTCATAAAGGGGCCATTCACTCATGAATTGCAAAAAATGACCACTGCGAGGGAGTAACTCATAAAATCCTTTGTGATAAGTTAATCTATAACGACTTCATTTTAGTATCCCGTGGGATTCGTGAATGTGATGATGAATTTCTATTTATTATGCCACTAACCATTGGCTTTAGGTCTTTATGAAACCTTTCGTTGATGGAAAAAAGCGCGGGAAATAATTGTTGACGTTTATGTTTTATAGGTTATATTTAGTTTTATGAATTGAATAACATAACTTAAGATTTATTTATAATTTTATTAGTTTCGGGTCGCTCTGTTTACGAGCGCTGCTTTTTTTTAGAGAATAGGTATTTTTACCTTTTGTTTTTATAAATATAATGGAGGTTAGGTATAATGAAGAATAGACAACAAATATTGCTATTTGTAAAAAACATTGCGTAATTTTCATGACCATAACGTCAGTCTCAATTAAGATTAAATTATTTCCTTTTAAAAACGCTTAATTTATTTAATCGTTTTCTTATGAAGCGTGTAATTGCATACAGACATGTCGTCATATTTAGGATAATTATTTATTGACTATAAATTATGTACCGGTATGCATATGTCAATCAAAATGACAATTATCACACTTATTTATAAATAATTACCCTTTTTTTAGTTAAAATATTGATAATTATTTCACCAAGAATAGAATATTATAAGAAATATTTAAATAAACTTTGAAAATAAATTTATATTTATAGTAAAGGAATTTCAATAAGTAAATGGTACTTATATAGTATAATAATTTAATAATAATAAGGTTCATACAACTATATTAAATATGATAGCGTTTTCTTTTCAATAACGTTTTAGAAAGTTACATATATGAGGTAATGTTTCATAATAAACTTCCAGGTTATTTTTTGTTTAATAAGTAAAGAAAGTATAACTAATAGGTAGGGCAAGAAAGATTATCTATTATCCTATTCTACTTTTGAACTGTTATTTAAAAAAGGTATAAATGGTCGAATTGAGATACCTCCTCCTTTTTGAATTTTGGTTAAAAATCTATGTCTTACAGTTGGCTGGCAACTTATGAACCAGCTACTATAGAAAAAGAAATGTACCATTAGACCATATGATATTATTCAAACGATCATGACATATATCGTGTACAAAGCGTAATCGTGCACTTTATATTCTAAGCAATTTATCAAATTGGCATTTAAAAGTCTAAATAAAAGCTTGCAATAACAAGTGACCGGCGTGTGGTCGTTGTGTAAACAACTTTTATGTTTAATTTCGAGGAAAAACGTTCATATGATACACCCATATACTATTTTAGCTTGCAAAATTGAGTTGCAAAATATTAGGTCGTGTATACAATGATGGGACAATCTTGATCCAAAATTAGAATATGCTGTAATGAAGACAGTTTCAGATCAAAAGGAATCACCCATTTTAAGAGAAAATTTTAAACATTTTCAATGTATAATTCAAAAGGAACTTTATAGCCTTTAAAGCGAAATTCGCTTTAATTAAAGAACGCGAGTTATTCAATTCAAGTATACTTAAGACGTCTTTTCAGTTTTTTCTATACATGTATTAATAGCATTAAGAGAAACAGCATTATATAATTTTTTAAGTAATTTATTAAATATACATTAAAATATACCAATAGTGGCTTATATTTAATTAAAACGCTTAATTTTTTAGGGCAATTTAACGAGAGAAACGAACGTACGAAAATATTTTTTCCAGTATCAAGACTGAGGGCTCTGTATAAAGATTTCTCTTTACGTAAGAATAAGGTAACAATGAATGGAAAGGATAAAGAATACCACAGCAGGTTGTATTTTACGAAGCTCTATTCACGATGTAAACATTCCTTGTATTAGATTGGGCGATATCGTAATGACGTCATTCGGAGTTTGTACGATTAAGTGACGTCATATACAATAATCTCTTCTAATGTAATAAGCACAATTGTAGAAAGAATTGCCTTCCGAATCGGTGGTACATGATCGTTTTTTTATACCGTGCAACAATATGAAGCATAGTTAAATAATGATATTGGCTGTGTTTCTTTTCATACAAGAAAAGCGTAAAGGTAGTTTCACTGTATTTAAATGAAATCAATAATTGAACTAATTAATTATAAGTTTTATCAAACCTTCGTAACGTCACGAATTGTATACATTACCGCTTCTAATTATATAGGCGACAACAAAAACTGTATCAATGAAATAACAAGAATCATTAGCGGATTGGCACGGAGTTCTCATTAAAATTACTGCTTGGAAAAAACTTAAACCCCATCTTCGTTATAGGGCTGATAAATCTAGATCTCTATCGCACTGATATACGATAGTTCCGTCAATACTTTTTGCTGGCAACACTGAACGCATAAACAATATTTTTAATCTGTCATGTAGCTGTCATTTATTTTACGTCTTCATTAGCACTGTAAGCTTGTAGAAAACACTATCCAGGTAGGAAGTTATAATTAATACAATAATTGGTATACAGTTGTATTTCTACTTAGTACTTACCATGATACGACGTATTGGTAAAAAATTTTTTGATCATATTTTACGTTCTTATGTAATATAACTTGCACGTTTCTTGTAACGACTTCCGATGGATGCAATTCTTTGAAGAAAATAGACCTTTTTTAATTTATGTATTTAAGGAAAGGACATAGGAATCACAGAGGTTAAAACTATAAGAAAATCATGGAAGCCGAATAAGAAAAAATGGCGTCAGGAAAGCGTTCGGAAACTTTTTAGTAAGAAGGTTAGCATTATGTTTGTGGTACTGGCCTTAAAAAAAGAGAAAAATAGTTTCAGCTGTCATTTTTTATAAAAAAGATAGAGTAATTGGTATGTATATGACCTTTTTACTCTTTCAAGAAAATAATATAGAACGGTTTTTTTAATCCCAGTGTTGCCAACAGAACGGAAACTGTTTGCCCTTCAAAGTAAAACGTACTAACTATATAACTTAATCGTCAACAAACCATTTTAAATATGTCTATGATTGAGACCTAAAATTTGCTTCGTATTAAAAACAACAGCCCTACGTCAATTAACAATACAACAATTACAAGGAACATGGCATCTTAATAACAGATAAGTGTATCTAATTAGTGTATTTACAATGAAATTATTGTATGGAGAACGGATGGAGTCATGCGAGAATGTGAATGGAACAAATCAGAGAATTTGATGACTCTACATGTATAACATCAGCCCTTAAGGAAGAAGGAGGCGTTATATATATAGGATAATTTTATCAAGGCATTGCTTGAGGATATGTGACTAACCGACAAAAGGGTCTACTGGCACGGCACGAGTGACACGACTGGTATAATATTATTTCCATATGTATATAATGAAATGGCTCACCTGTTGTTTCAAACTATCAGACTCGTGGAACAAAGCTTTCGCAAACACCTTTAATGGACGAGAGAAATTATAACTTTTTACACATTCTTTAAATAATTAAGTAGACACGTTTACAGTTATCACTAAAAATAGTTAAAATTACGATTTATTAACATACATTTGTTTTTCTTAAATGTTAGATCTTAACATACCAACGGTGAAAATAATCTACAAAATTTGGATTTTTACATGTTTTAGTGTAATAAATATGACATAGGTATTTTTATTATTTTTTCGTATATATACGAGTACGAATAACGCTAATTTACTCATCGGATCTTAAAGCCGTTTTCGAAAACGATATGATTTTGTTGTATGTATTAAAAAAAATCATAACTCAGATCTTGCTATTTACTTATCACATATAATAATATTTTCTAACCTACTTGACACCGGCATAAAGAAAAAAAACTCACACGTCAAAGTTGACAGTGATTTGAAGTGTCAATTTTGACGTGCGTCGTTTCCCGAGGTTGACGGCTGAAGTAAAAAGGGCAACAAATAAAATTTTCTCTAAGTGGGAACAATAAAACGATAGCGAATCTTTTGTCTACATATCAAGTGTGTCGACATCTTATCTGTTCCGATATAATCTTCTCTTTGTTTGTAAATGTTCTTCAAACAATTGCTTTTATAGCTGTAATGATACAGTTTCAAGTAAGGGTGATACAAATACCGTTTAGGAGTCAATTTTTTGACGATTTTTTTAAAAATTGCTTAAAATAATTAAAAATAAATTGGCTGTTCTATCTTTGAATTGTCTTTGAGGAAGACAGTTTGTCGATCATAATATACAGTATAATTTTATTTTCAGCTGACTTTCAAAATTATTGACGTATGGTTAAAAATAGGTACAGAAAAAGATTTTCATTCATTCAAATTAGAAAGAATATTTATTTAATAATCATTTGGTAATCTAAGTAAAGTTACGCATGTAACGATTATTTTTTGTTTTGTCTGATACGCTACAACTTTCGTCGATTCACATACTTACCGTTTTGAAATAAAGAAAGTAGCAGAATATTGTTTCTTATCCGAAGCTCAATCAATACAATAAAATACAGTTAGTAAGTGACATCGGTAATTGGCCGATTGCATATTTATTATTTATTCTTAAAAAATACGTCCCATCGCATCCATTAGTAGCGTCTCTCAGACAATCTCGATATATTTTTTCCCGACTATGCAAAGCACCACATTTGCATCCTCAAAAGTCGCCCTAATTTGGTTACCCATTCTATCTCCATCGTTAAAATGCACGCACGGTAGCGACGGACACAAAACAATAAATAAATAACAAGAATAATAAATATAATTAAAAACGACAAAAAGCATCCGTCCTCATGACGCGATACAAACGGCCGGCCCTCGACGACTCTATAACATACGAACGACAATAAACTTAATCATAATTTAGACTTTATAACAAAATGGTAAGGTTCAAAGTCCCAAGACACGAATTTAATCTGTATAATATTTTGTCACCAGACCATCACAGTTCCAAAAGTTCCTCATTAGACCTTTTTTGTTCGATCCGGCCGTAAGGTCGACTTTCCCGCGCCGCGATTTTTTCCATTCAAAAATGGAATTTAAACGAGATGACAATTCTTTATTGCATCTGTAAACGGTGTAGCGATTCTCGTCGTGTCCGTTCATTAATTGGGGTGGATAGAGATGGGAATCGCGTGTTCGAAGAAATCGATTTGACAGATTCCTAGTCGTATAGTCTGTGGTAGAATAATATGACTTTTTAAGTTTTTAATAGGGTCTGTGACGGGTCAGTCAGTATTCGGTGTCGGCGCGTTGTTCCAAATTTATTGCACCAATTAGTAGTAAGTTCGTGAAGGGGTTTATCTTCGCTCCGATCGCGCTCTATTTGGGAGGTAACGGTTGATAATGGTCGAATTTCAAGGAAGGCACCTTTGATTTTTTAATTCTAGTAGCTATTTTCGGAAGCGAGAATGTAACAAGTTAATTGGATAAAAGCATTCGCCGTCGTCACTAACTGGACGCATTAATGATAATTATGGCCACAGATTAATTAGAATTTCGGGACGTAATTGAAGTGGAATCTCTATAAGTTAACAATAATGAGAAAAATCATTAAATGAATTTATGGATATAATAAGGTCTCGAGCCATAATAATATGGTCAAGATGAGGTAGGTATGTCTGTTTCGCTACTGGCTGCAATACAAATTAAGTTTAATTATACGGAAATTTATATCTCAAGAATTCTTCGGTCCAAGGCATACACGACAAAATTCACGAATTTTAATTTGGGCACACAATGTTAAGTGATACTTTTTCTTGATAGGGATTGGCTAATGTCGCAGTGCAAATTGTATATG
>JADANM010006230.1:3761565-3800852 GCA_026213755.1 Eurema hecabe | reverse complement strand
TATACATAGATGATATACAAAAACCTTCTCATGCATATTATTATATAAGCTAATAACGTACCAACCCTTTTTACGTATAGGAACGTATAGAAATGACAAAAAATTAAAACTGCCTACAACATCAAAACACAACATACAACCATGTCACAATAAGCGTTGCGAACGAAACCAACACAATATAGCTATATACAGGATGTTAAAGATTTAAGTCCGAAAACTGAATCCGTAGAGAACCCCATGATCATGGCCTAGCGTATGATTAAATCCTGATGCAGATTTTTGTTAAGTTATTTGATGTCTTCAATGTATAGTAACCGTCAAAAATGTTTAGCGATTGACGAGAATAGCTGCGCATCGGTAGAATTGTGCTCGTTGGTGCGAGAAAGACAACACGACTGGGACACGGATCACGCGCCCCGCGCGCCGCGCCGCTACCTCGATACCTTATTTTTGACTTCTGTGCAGGTTTCGTTCACCGCTAAAGGTAATTGACGGTTACTATAATTCTTATTTCCCAACCAGCAAAGTTACGACGCGTGAGGTCGCGGGGTGTTTTGATCGCAAACGGCCAGTTTAAAATACATCAGCAATTTTATTATTTTATAGCTTTACTAAGATTTATAAGTTTATACTGCACTACAGCGCTATAGCACACTTCCTGGTTCTGAAATAGTAAAAAAATGTTGTCAAAATTGAAGACCAAAAAAATCATTGTCTCAATGTAATTTCCAATTTTTTGAGATAGTCTTTACACCCTGTATATAGAGTTCACTTCGACATGATCCTTAAGGCCGGTAGCCCAAAGTAATTTGTGAAACTTTCTTAGAATCGGACTCAATTAACGTGTGTCCAACCAGTTCTGAGGCCGCTTTTATTTGACCATTTTTGGAGCTGTAATTAGAGTAAGCGATGCTTTGCTAAATGCGATATGGTCACATTTCCTTTATGAAATTACTAAAATAAAATACCTACTATTATGTTGATTATATATCTTACAGACAGAGTGAGAGAACGAGACGTAGACAGCGGAGAATCTCTCAGTCTTGCAGGTAGAAGGTACACCGTAAGTGATCAAAAATACTTCACTAATAAAATATAGACAGGCTAGACTAGAAGGGTCATAACGAGTCTTCTATGCATCTGTAAAATTTGAGTAAAAAATAAACAACCAGAAAAATCTTTATATGCGAGTTAACACGTTCTTGCTCTATTGAAATATAATAAAAATAGAAAAGTCATATCCCCTGTCGAAACCAGCCATCAAACGCCAATAAAGTACAGGAAATATATTTACATAGAACTCATGTGTACATAACGAGCGAGTTTTTACCGTAAACCTAATTTGGAGACACTGAAAATGGTATTAAACACTTCGAGGAAAAATTTTATGTCGTCATACTCATTAGTGGTACTTAAGCGAAGTCAGAATCGCTTGCCATTGATGTGAGTTTTTGTGCCTGCTTAATTAGCATACACCTGTTTACTAGCCTGTAGCCTACAAGAGTGGTAGCGCGATGAGAAACGGGTAGTGATAGTATGTAATGTACGTTTTTTGACGTTTCTTCTGTTGAAATTATGAAGAAAATTAAAGGCGTGGGTATTTGTGCCCTTTTTCTTTGTAAAGTGCCTGTAACCTACGCCAGAGCTATCAACTTCCACGGGTGTTTATAGGCGGCGATGACCACTTTCCATCAGGTGGCTTACCTGCTTATTTGCCTAGGTTATTAATAAATAGCTGGTTTCAAAAAGAAGGAAGTTTCTCAGTTAGACCGTTTATAATGGACTTGTTAACACTATATAAAATTTTACTCTTTTTATAAGAAAGCAGGCAATGATTTGTGGTGGTAAATAACAGGATCTCTCTAGCTTTGCCTTTCTCATTAGTCTACAAGGAAATGTATTAACTGTAATTAAGTTAAAAATTTTTGATCTACCAGTCCAGATCCTACTAAAGAAAACTTACTAAATATCAGAGATAAGTAGTAATCGAAATTTTCAATAAAAATATTGTTCTATACAGGTGGAGGATAGTTTATCTTTGTGACTGGATTAAACGTCAAAAGACGTGCAGTTAAATTTCCCGTAGACTTATAGAGCCTGCCATAACTGGGTAACTATTAACGTTAATAGATTTAATTGTAGGCGAATCTTTTTATGCAAAGCAGCTCGTCAATTCAAGTTCAAAGGAAGTGCTTAGGTACGAAGAAACATGCTTTATGGAGCTGGTATTCGCTGAAGTAAAGATCGAGTTTGGTTCCCATGCAAATTACAGGATAAATATATTTTTATGTGTGATTAACCCGACTGAACGCTGACTAGTCACCATTGCTATGGAAGCGTTACTGCGTAATATTTTTTACTTATAGAAACAAGGGAAATAATTAAACATACCGAACTGTGCCGGCTCGTATTAAGTTGCTACTATTGTTGAAGAGAAAAAAGCGTCGTGTAAGTATGCCTAAGATATAAGACATGTTATAGCATATTGAATGGTTAATAAAAGATTCGGAAGGCTCATCTACTCTATCACAATCTCCTTTAATGAGCAAGAGTTACCTTCATAAAGGCAGAAGAAGAAAAGCTGACTGTATGTCACAAATAAGTGTAGAAAATTGAATGACGTCATGGCGTTTTCACGGAGTGGGGAACGAACCTACGACAGAAAAATAGAATTCTGGTGAGAAGCTATTAGGTACGTGTGGGAACTTTCTCGAAAAATTGTGGATCTACGACGTTTTGAGCACATTTAATCAACTTCCTTTATTCATTTTATTTTTCGTAATAGGTGCTTCAGACGACAGTAATTATTACATATGTAATGAATGCCAAATTAAAGCTCACTATATCATTTTCCATAATTAAACGCCATAATCTTTCAACACTGGCCGTCATAAAAATTGAAGCTGCAATTTTTTAAATTAATAATAAAAATATTCAACCCTTTTATACCGTATGCTCATTACATAATGCCCTTGCATTGTTGTCTTATATGAAACATCTGTTAAGAGGAAATTTGTTACCCAACTCACAATCAATGTCAATTGTTATAGCCTATAAGTATATTAACAAATTATAATTAAAACTCGTTTTCAATCCTTCATTGAGAAGGGTTTCATAACATTTATGAAAAAGATATGTTTAATTAGTGTTCATATATATCGGATCAGATGGACGAAAAGAATAATCAAGACAGTGAAAACTATTGCAATATTAGTTAATTAGTCGAACCTCCTTGATTTATTAGGATGTTTAAATTCAAACTTAAAAGAATTGTGCGGCATTTGTCAGTTGCTATAAAAACGCCAGCATTGTGAAAAATCAGATATTGGATACTTAGTAATCGAGCTGAATATAGGCCGTGAATATATTACTCTGAAGTTTTACTTATTAAGAACCTAAGAAAGAGCCATCATGAAGGAAACAATCATCACCTCGGTATAACTACACCTACTACGACGTCACTCTCTGTGACATATATTTATTTAAAATATAGTTAGTGGGACTTCTGCCGATTGAAAACCCACTGTTCCGCTTCGCCATAGTAAACGTATCTGTTAATAGGTTTCACGTAAGCATACAAACTACTTCCTTGATAAGTGTCCAACTATAATATCAACTACCAATACAGTCAATCGCCCGATATTATAACTAAACTTAACTTTTATGACTAATGCCCATTTAAACAGTTAGTTAAGAGTACGTACGTTGCTATGTATTGTATGTATGTATTTAAAAAAGAAAAGTATGTATATATAATTTATTCTGTTATCTAGTTGAAATAACACAAGCTTTCTGCTTAGCTTGGAACTAGATGGCGCTGTGTATGAATGTCCTGAAAATATTTATTTATTTATTATTATTATTTTTTATAAATTAGTTTAATCATTGTTTCCTTGTCCTATAACTTATGTATCAAAAAAGTATAGTAATTTAAACTCAACAATTTCATTCACAATAACAACTACGCATTAAATTAATTAAAGCCCAAAAGTCGGAGTACGAAAAACAAATAAACATAAATCATGTCTGACAATCGATTATTAAAATCGCGAATGGAATCGATTAATTCACGCGGGTAACTGCCGATAGTTAATTAGTTCGGTATAGCATTGATAACTCACTCGCTTGTGGGCGTATCGGATTAATCACGGTATCCGATTAAAAATCATTCGAATAACTCTATTCGGATGTCAGAATTGTAATTGGCGAGTGGCGATTAAGGTGCTGTAGCTTCTTTCAATATTAATGTTGAGATGCGAAAGCTTTGTGAAGATTTTACAGAAACTATTTTATAGAGGTATTATACTCGTACTAAGGGACCTGACAAACTTATTACTATAAAAAATTATCCCGTCAATTATTCGACTTCTTCCTCATCCTTGGACTTCCAGAAACATTAAAATAAAGAATTGGCCAAATTAATTATCTGTTGTTGTGTTATGTAGTACTCGTATGCACTTACCACCTTGCGATTTATTTTTATTTATACTATCTGCTAAAAAATAATCCTACTAATAATATAAATGTGAAAGTTTGTGAGAATGTATGGATGTATGTTTGTTATTCACTCACGCAAAAACGGCTGGTCTAATTTAGTTGGCATTTACTATGCATATGGGTGATGCCTGGGATCAACATATAAGATACTTTTCATCTCAGTATTCCCCCGGGAACGGAAACTGCGCCAGTAAAACCGCGAGGCACAGCTAGTTTATATTAAGTATTACAGTACTGTAGCAGTTAATACAAAATTAGCTTTCAATACAGAGAGCTAAATGAAGATATTCGCCGACACTGGAAGGGCGTTAAACAATTTTCATGGCCTCAGCAATAATCAACCTCTGGCTAGGGCTGCTACCAAGGACCAATACAATATTCATGCCATCGTTTTTACATTTATGTTTTGACGTATTGGCAAAAAAAATCATTTTTCAACATTTCTAATTAAATATTGTTTTTCATTCTGAGACGATTGAATTAAAATGTGCAAAAATTGTATCTTATAAATTGGATATTTCTTCTTCTAATGATTTGATTCATGTAATTTTTCTTGTATTCGATTAATTATTTGCTGATGCTTACAGTGTTTGTAACTTAAAGATAACCTTTAACTTAGGGGAACACGTATGAAACATTAATTATTATAAATATTGTTAAAAAAATACGATATAAAATTATATGTTAAAAACTTGTATGTAGCATCCCTAGCGACCAATTGGCAAATGGCTAACACGGTGCCTGTGGGCTAATTAAAACATCAAGCCAGGCAGCCATTTTGCACCGACAGATAATCTTTCATATTTTGTCTTACCTGTCACTATGGCCCTTGGCCATTCCCGACCATTTAATCCTCTCTTATAAATATAAATGACGTAATAGCCTGCCTTCGTTTTAAGTGTATGCATTAATTTTATGCTTTGATTTAATGAATGTTTTTAAATAATAAATGGAGTACGGGATCTAGACGAATGTCGTACGTAACGTCTAAACGTCTTATCTATATAAGTGTGGGGCTTGACATTCGTCTAGTTGACTTGGTCACATAGGACATAGTTTTACGTATCCAGTAGTAATTAAGGTTATGTTCAGATTTATATTATTTAAAATCCCAGAGCCTCTAAATAAAAAGGATGAAACTTTTAGACTATGTTATAAAATGTAATCATAAACTGTTCAATGCTTTAATCGTAAGAGCATAACCAGACAGTTACTTTCCCAATTATAATATTTATTTGAATTTAAATATGTCATTACAAACAACCGTTTTATATTCAAAACAATTAAATGACAGCAACCTTTATAGTATACAGGCGCTGTTGTCTGTTAGTATTAAAATTCGTTTTAAAGATACGTAGGTTATTAAGTATTCGAGAAATAAAAAAAGATACAAAAATGACCAAGCAATCTAGACGAATGTCAAACGCGATGTCTAAACAAATGCGCAGTTTTATATGTAGTACAAGATCGTCGTAAGTTTGGTTGATTAATACATAACTAAAAATATCTAGTAGTGAGCAAAAGCAGTATCTACTATCTAGATTTCTCTTCCTAATGTTGTAATGAGATCATCATTTAAGGCATATTGACGCTATTAGCCTTATAAATTATGTATAGCGTTACAAATAACCGTTTTATCTTCAATCTACGATTAGGTTAACGAGAAACACCTAATATGGAACTGTGGTCTATAAAATAAATGTTTATTAAATTATTTCTTCACACTTTATCTCTTTACTAGCATTGCCCCGCGGTTTTAACCGCATTTACGCATGTATTATACACATAAACCTTCCTTTTGAATCACTTTATCTTATAAATAAAACTGTATGAAAATCGGTTGCGTAGGTTTCTAGATTTAAGTATATATAGGAACAAACACATGAAAACGTCTTTGTTTTATACTACTATAAATGATAAACCTTTGTCTGTATGTGTTTATTTTTATATATTATATTAATTAATTAAATTTTTAAACAAAGATTTCCATCTATAATTATTTGCTGGTGCAAAATGAAGATGAAGAAAATTGCAATCAAAGAGATTATTGGCTTAGAATATTTGCGTTCAAAACGAATTATTATTGACAAATGGGTGACCAGAAGATTGCGGGGTGGTACCAGGGTTGCCAACATATAATTTTTAGCTATTTTTAGATGGCTATTATATCAAATGTATATTGTATATGTAAAAAATTGTGGAATTTTGAGAATGTTATTCAAACAAATGTTTAAACATAATGTAGAAAATTTATTAACTGAAGATAGTGAACAAACTTAAGAGTTTTTTTTCCAACCATTTTCTTGCAGCATACAACAATGCCAAGGATTTCCTTAATCTTATTGTCTGAATGATGATCGACATCGTTCATTAATTTATTCTTTCTACTGTACTAAATTATAAATATTAATTATAACGAATTGGCTAACTCAAATAAACCATTTACAAGTATGTAGCAAATAATCATTTTTTTTAATTTTAAGCAAAATTTTCAACGCGTGACAGCCCTGAATTTTATTTGCATGTGAATATAACTTATAGGTGACTTCACAATTACCTCGCCACACCCAGCCACGGTTTATTAACAGAATGCCGATTAGATAGGAATATGAGATATGTAGGGTTGCATGTTGCTAATTATTTTTCGCTTTAAACATATAATTATCGTTTGAGCGTCAGGTATGCTTTATAACGCGTAGATAGTTTTATTTTATTAGTGTGTTAGAGTAAGTATCAAACATCTATATCTAATATATAAAGCTGAAGAGTTTGTTTGATTGTTTGAACGCGCTAATCTCAGGAACTACTGGTTCGAATTGAAAATTCTTTTTTTTATTGAATAGACGATTTATCGAGGCTACACAACATCACGCTGCGACTAATAGGAGCGAAGAAATAATGGAAAAAGAAATCGACGGGGACAAAGTCGCGAGCAACAGCTAGTATTATATATATTTCTTTTATTCTGGAATGTCTGACTGAATAAAAAGTTAGCCTCACAGTAAACTACCATCACAACCAAAGAGTCAAGAACGACAAGTTGCTAGTTTTTATACAGAGTAAAGAATATGACATAGATTGTTATGGAATTAGGCAAAATATAGTATACTTCCATTAGATAATGTTATAATTATAAAAACGATACGCAGTTTGTTTTTTTGGTTACTTAAAATGTTCAAAACGAAATGTTTTTTGAAGTTATTTTTTGGATTAATAATGGATACGTAAACAATTTTTATTCTTATATCTTAGATCTTAAATGTAACATAATAAAGTTCTCGCGGTTTTTTTTTAGAGTTTGCCTTTGCAAACTCGTACTCGTAACCGTACAAATTCTGTATACACCAAGGTTCTTTCTCCAATTCCTATAGTACCTTAAAAGGTTTTCGTTTAACTAATGTAATAGTTATACTTAATATGTAAAACTGTCTACATTAAAAAAAATTGGTTCAACGATAAAAATTAAAATGCCTTCAAAGTGTATTCCGCGATATAATAAATTAACCCAAATTGGTAGTTATTAGATCAACCACCTCTAAATATTAATAAGCTAATTAATATACACTAAATATGTAGTAGAAATAACTCGTTTGCTTCGCGTGTTTAATACTAATTGATACTAATTTTACGGCAAGCTTTTGGTGTTGCTAGAGTTAATATTATTTTGTTTTTTATTTTATTTTAATTTCTGAACGATCTTAGAGTCTGAATATCTCTGGTTTTAGTGAACCGGTTTTTTAAATATTTTTGTTTATTATCTATTAGCAATTATTAATAAATAATATTGATTAAAATTTGAAAGAGAATTTGTTACTCCCTACTCCCAAATAACATCTCAGGGTGCGGGCGGCATCTGAAAACCAGCGCTATCCTGAGAGCTCGCCCTAAGGACAGCATTAGCTGAGATGTCGCCTTTTGCTACGTTTCGGCGTTATTGATTTTATAATGTTTTTAATTTGTATTTGTTTTAGTAGCAATAAACACTTTTTTATTTTATTTTATCAAAATTGTTGTAATGGAGTCGTATGATGATTATTTACCGTGTAAAGAACAGTGCGAAGGTGTGACTCTTATGGGCTGCGCTAAGACAGAAAACAGTTAAACTTTAGTTGGTAGAAGTACGACATAACACATACTACTTTCCCTATTATAAAAAGGTATCTATATCAGGTGACTTGCATGTTCTTTTGCCCCCTATGTTTAAAAAAAACTATAGAAATAAGACAAACTGTTTCAACACATTTCCAAGCTAACCAGACCCCATAAGGATATTTTTAAAGTTGTTGATAGCAATGCGAATAGCTTCATACGCATTACCAAACACATGGGCCCTTAATTGAATACACGATAGTCTTTCAATGCCTTATACGACGCAAATAAAAATTAATTAATGTTTCTTTAATGGTATAAATACTGTTAATTAATAGAAGCGAGGAAGGTTAACTAATTGAATTTCTAATTTAATTAATGATTAATGACTGTATACTCGTTATTTTATTGGTCAGCCAGTGCGCGGCTATGGTGCCGTAGCATTCGTCTATAAGGGGACATCAATAAAAATTCTCCAAGTATTTAGCAATTCATTTCTGTATGAGCTAAAGGTGGCCGTAGAAAAAGTTGAATAGCTTCGTTACCGCTATTTTATGGGCAAAAAATAACAGGCCAAACTGTTGGTAGCCAGCGTCATTACACAACCGACCAATCGCTATAAATTACTGCCAACGTATAGTAATAAAACGGCCGTTTTGGTAAATAAATAAATAAATGAGTAATTAATGACAGTTGTCAGTGCGTTCCGTTCGACGCAGCATACAAATCTGTGCATTATAGCGAATTAACATCGTTAAACGAGCTGAATTGTAGCGTTTTTTTTACTCAACTGGCAACACCAATTAGTGTTGGAGGGAAACCAGTATGTAAACTTGTACGCGGTCTTGCCAGCCATGAAATTTTTTTGTTGGCGTGCGCTTATTATTTTGAATGAGTTTAACGATTATTGCAGTTGCATTATAAATATGGGCTCTTAATTGGGTAATAATAAGTTATTAATACGAGAATTTATTATTAGTAATAATTCGAATTATAGTTTGGGACCTGAATAAACAAGGCAATTATTTCTTAACTTTTTTCTAGAAAATTCTTGTTACTTCTCTTACAGCTCTTTGTAATCTTTTACCCTAAAGAAGTATTAGATCGTTAAAAGTGACAGTAGTATGTTTAATTAGAATCATATTAAAAATTCAGATACCCACGGTATTTTCCGAAATTTGTTTTCAATAAACGTGTGTACAATTTCAATAGAACAATATATATTTAGTAAGATAATTATACATATTGAATAAAAACACTGAATACAGTTGTAACTTCCTTTTATTTTAGAGTAAAGAAAACAAAATGCGTTAATATTCTCCATTTACAATACTATTTTATAACAGGAATACGCCTAATACCAAATTGATATTAAACAGTCAATTAATTATTAAAAAATCTAATTTATATTATTATTCTTACGTATATAATAAATTAATGAATATTTACAATACATTTTTTTCTATCAATACTATAATTTTGTACAAAATAGGCCAAAATATAAGGACATGTCGAAAAAAATAGTTTTATTACTTTGTAGTAAATATTGCACATTGACGTTTAGAAAGAGACAGGTGCTAACTTTCAGATTTATAGCGCGGTATCTCTTTCGTACAAAAACCGAACAGTCCGGCAGCTTGAGTGGGAAAGAGGCATCGCTATATAAAGCTGAAATCAGCAAACGGTCTCTTTCTAAAGGCCGAGCAATATTTATAGCCGACCGTAGCTTAGACAAGCAGCATCTAAATGCTATATTATATTACAATATATACGATATTTCGGAATTTTGCAATCGTGTATAGTGTATTGTGTTATCGTTCGTAACATAAGGAAATAAATAGTCAGAGCGTTATTGTTTATATTGTTAAAATGAACTTTTGGACTCAAAATTCCTTATATAAAAATCCAATTAGTGATGTTGACTTCCAAGTTACTTTAAATATCTCAACAAGTACTCTAACGATATTTCCCTCGGTAATCGGTAAGCTGTGATATTTTGATAAACTACTGCGATGATAAGAATTAAATCAGGATTGTATTGGAGATAATATTTTAATTAAGAAAAGAGGTTAAATAAAGTTTTAGATTTTCCCAATTAGGTAAAAATTTAAGATTTTATAATTAAGAGGCATTAAATTGTTTGAATAGTAATAATTAATCAGAATTTTTCCAAATTGTGAATGTAGGAAATAGGTATATTTAAATTAAGTCATCCAATTACTTGACCCCCCAAAATAGTCAAATATTGTAGAAAATTTAAATTTTATACATTAATGAAATAATGGCACAAATGAATTTTGGCTCTAATAGTTTTTTCTTTGGAAGAAACATTTGTTTGGGGGGTAGTTTTCGCATATGAATGACTACTATTAAAGTATATATAAATAAAAAAATAATTTAGTACCTGAAAGAAGATATTAAAATATAGAAATCATATAATGTTTAGTATTATATAACGTCAGTCTCCAAATGCCAAATAATAAGTCATACTTAGTCTAAAATTAAAATAAATTGATTTAAAGTTTTCCATTAAAACTATATAGATAGTTACATTATCTGTAGAATAGTCGTATGAATTTATTAGTCTATGGTTATGCGTAATTACTAATTTTTAACAATGATACCCACAGATAATGAATAGATTAAATGACTTCAAGAAACTTAAGTTCAAAGCTTTATATTGAGATGGTTTATTTACAAATGAACGTGAATGAAACGAAATATTAATCGATTGCACTTATTCAGTAACTTTATATCTATTAGCTAGCTTAAATAATTATTTATTGACTTACATTGTACTCAAAACGAAAACCGTCCTACCACAGATAATTTACATACTTATACAATCCGTCAACTGTCACTTAACACGTCCTATATTGGAAATTCAAAATGTCTGCCATTCAAGATGGCGGTTCACGCGTTCCCGCGTGTTCCGAATGTCAATGCGGTTGGAGGGAATTGAGGATGTTCATGTTTATAGCGTGTTGATGCGATGGAGGGCCTCCGAGGAAGCTCAGTTGTGGTCTGGTGGCTGCGGCCATGGCTGCGAAGAGGGGGGGCGCTCCTCCTCCACCGAATAAGGCAAAGGAAGGAGGTAAAAGGGGCCTCGCTGATAGACGCAGTTTTTCTATCTCAGCCTCTTGTAAGCGTTTCGCTTTCGCGCGTCGATTTTGGAACCATATCTTCACCTGTAATGAAACAAATTATTTACATTGAAGATTGTCATTAGAATGATACAACATTAAGAAAAATACAAGATATTGTTTAGCTTTTTTTCTCAAGCCTAGTGAAAGATCAGAATAGCCTTATCCTTTGCTACCACTAGTCTGTAAGTGATTTTTAAAGGATTCCAATTAAGCATGGTGGTATTTCAGTTCGAACATATATGATTCTATTTCATTAACTCTAGAATACACTAATAATAATATCTATAGTTACTTTAAATGATATATAGGGTAACGAGGTTGTGATACCTTATTTATATCAATAACATTAGAAAAATATATTTTAAAAAATACTTTTTAAGACACTACTGGTATTTATGTTGCTATATTTATTTCTTAACTAGCTGTTACCTGCGACTACGTCCACGTGGAATTTCATATAAACTTTGACCCCCCTTTTATAACCCTTTTATCTCGTTAAAAAGAAGCTTATGTATCTTCTCAGGTACTAGACCATCTGTGTACCATATACCATTACAATCGATTCAGTAGTTTTGGCGTGAAAGCGTAACAGACAGACAGAGTTACTTTCGCATTTATAATATTGGTAGGGATTATACCTGAGTCTCAGTAAGTCGCAGTGAAGATGAGAATTCAGCCCTCTCAGCGATGCTGAGGTACTGTTTATCTCTGAACTTCTTCTCCAACGCTAGGAGTTGTTGAGTGGTGAATGGAGTGCGTGGTTTCCTATTGGGCTTGTGTTTTCTGAGCTGACATCGAACTACTGGCGGACCGCTTGGCGCCCCAGCTGTAACAAACATATTTCTTTATTACATATCTTAATATATATAAATCTCGTGTCACAATATTTGTCCTCAATGGACTCCTAAACCACTTAACCGATTATAATTAAATTTGCACACCATGTGCTGTTTGATCCAACTTAAAAGATATGATAGCTTACATCCCGGTATTACCCCGGGAACGGAAATTACGCGGTAAAACCGCGGGACACAGCTAGTTATGTTATAAATAAGCTATTTATATAAAAATGAAACCTGTTTTCCGTTGTCACGACATAACATGAAAACTTGAGCGATTTGGCTGATTTTTTTGTTGTATTTGTTGATTATTAGGAGAAAGTTCTTATGTAAGAAAAGATTAGCATTTTTCACTTTTTTGATATTTCATGATTATAGGGCGATACGGCTTTTTTACGGCGATTTGCCGGGTCAGCTAGTATATTATACTTTACATATTTGCAGCTTAATACAATCAAGCGACCTGGCCCGGCTCCGGCTGGCTCAAGTAGCTTATAAGATAATATTATAGCTATCTTTGTTCCAAATTCTGTTAAAATCGGTTCATATATTTTATGCCAAAAGCGCAAGAGACAGTTTTTAGTTTTTACAGACAGACAGATTACAAAAGTCTTCTATCCTCCATCACTCCATGAACATATTATATTGGTATAGATATAAACTTTCATTTAAAACAATGAATTTCGGTAATGGAGTCACAAAACAGGGTCATTCGAAATTATACAAGCCAACGATTCGATGTAAATATTCGATTCAAAATCGATTTAGTATCCATACATCCGGCTAATAATATTGTATTCAGTAACTGTGTATTATTAAATAACAATCGCTTTTATTATTAAAATACAGTTCCTTACAATCTGTTACTTTTAAGGCATAGTGTCGTTTTGTACCGACGACAAAAAAGGAGGTTTTTCAATTCGACCGTATACTTTTTTATGTTTGTTCATATGAAAAAAAACAGTCTCAAGCCATTGTTATATATTATGTTTTATTAGTTAATAAATTTTAGAATTATTGACAATTCTTTTTTATATACTATGAAGCTTAAAGATTATCCTAACAATGTAACGCCTATACTAATTGAATTTAGTTTGCAAAATTAAAAACACAAATACATACATACATTAACATCGATTCGTAATTAAATATTGCGTAAGAAAAAAGCATAGGTTTAAAAAACTTAAAGCAAATAAAAAAGAAATGAATATGAATTTTAATGTACTTATTTATAGACTTATCGAATTACTTAGCTAATGAATAAATCGTTTTTATTCATTAATTTACCGTTCGTTGACTTATTATTGTTCCCTGACCTGCATTAACATACAAACATAAGTCTACAAAGGCCTATTATATGAAGATCAATGCTATAATTAGAATTAATTAAAATTACCGAAGGGTTAAATGTCAGACACTGAAGGCAATAAATAATAAGTCACAAATTATAGTTATTTAGGTTAGAAATGTTTTTTGGACTAATAGTTACAACCTAAAAAGAAAAATGTTCCAACAACGTACCTATCCTTCTTTTAAAATATTTATTGCGGTGAAATATTAAAAAAGAAAAAAAAAATTTCAAATGACATAGGTACCTACTAGTTAGGCACGTAATGTAAGCTCATATGTAAATAGAGACAATTTTATATCTACTAAAATAAAACCCGCCCAATTTCAATAGGCCCCTAAAGAAAATAAAGTCAACATTTTCAGTTAGCAAAATAAATATCTAAACTCTACTTAAGCTATCCGAACGCAGCTGTCCTGAATAGTTATGATAAACAGTAACTATTATTTACCGGTTGAAATTCTATGAGACATCTGAATAGAACAAATATTCTTATATCTTAGTTCCCACTCATATTGGCATTACCTGCATTGACAGCAGATGTTATTGAAACGATACAATATACGAAAAAGGCGAGTTTAAATGCCTTTCGCGAGTGATAAAATACAAACGATTTCAATGGTCGAACTTTAGACGTATCAATGCGATGCCGTGCGCTAATGAAGATATAATATCCATCTCTACATGTATTTATTTTACCGCGGTGCCGCCATTTTGTTTTGATGACAGACTGTAGACAATTTGCGCGTAATGACGCCCAATTACGCTTTTGATATTTAATAGGATTTAGTTATCAATGTCCGAATTTAATTGGATTATTGTAATCTTTTTGAATGCGATGCAGATGTTTATTAAGCCTTTAAATTGGTATAAAGGGTCTGCATTTCGTGTTTGATGAAAATCGATTGTAGTTGTTTATTGAATGTTATTATTTATCGTCTTTTGTAATGTTTAGTTGCAAATAAATTCAACACTTATAAGCGATAAGATTTAAATGTATCTTTATAAATAAGTATTTTACGTTTTTAAGACGTACATAGTACCTAATAACGTACATATAGGTAATAGGTTAAATATTGCAAACGAAACATAGTAATAGTTAATATAAATTACAAGGCAAAGGAAATTAGGTATATTTAACAGACAAAAAACAACGAAAAAGTGGACGACTTTATTAGTTCATACATTATTAAGTAGTGGTTTAAAAGCAATATTCACTATGTATCGTCGATTTGCATGTAATTTACAAAACACAGGTATTATGAACCAAATAATCGTTTCGTATATTAGTTGTTTATTAGAGCATTAAAATTCAATTTCCTACAATCGTAAAGAATGTTCAGCAATGTCATCTCACGGCTTACACAGAGAATGTCCACGTGTATACGTGCAAGTGTCCAATTAAAACTATAAGTAATAATTGTTGCACGAACATGCGATACTGCGTTTGTGATCTTAACATTTTCCGGTAAATAAAAATTATCAATGCTTCAGCTGTTGACGTTTTTGTCGACAGTTCGACGAATCGATAGATATCTCGCATTAAAACCATGGTTAATTGATTCTGCAATGTCATTAATTTTTCCGATAAACTGTTGAGAGGGAGTTTAATTAATTACTGAATGATTTTGTTTCGTTAGTTCAAGTTATAAGTTGGTTTTTTTTAAAGGAGTAGCCTTGGTTAGGTTAGGTTTCTAACAGACTAGATCGGTAGTACCAATGATATGATGTAATAGATATGTTATACCCATACAAATCAACCGAAAAAAGTGTTCCACACAGCAGCGGCAGCACACAAAACTATAGTAAAGAGATAAATGATAAAACCAACAAGAAAAAAAGAAATAGTTAGTTTTGGCAATTACGCACCGGCAACCAATCACCTTAAGGTAAGACGTCCAAATTAGGATGTTTTGCGTTTTCAAAATTTTGCACTTATAACATATCTATTTAATATAATATCAGTGGTTAGTACGTAATTAAGATTTTTATATTAAGTTAATACAAATCCAGAGATCGATCTTTAAAATTGTTTAACTAAGTTAAATCATTGGATTTAATCAGACTGTTTACATCATTAAAATGTTGGTAGATATAGGTAATTTTGAATTATTATAAAGATTCGTGCTATGTTATTGTGGATTACTATTATAGATATATAAGATAATAATGAAATACTTATATTTACGACTAGCTGTTGCTCGCGACTCCGTCCGCGTGGACTTTCATATAAACTTTGACCCCCTCTTCCTCTTTTAGGGCCTGAATTATAATAAAAAAGTAGCCTATGTCCTTTCCCAGGTTTTAGACTATCTTTGTACCAAATTTCGTTCCAATCGGTTCAGTAGTTTTAGCGTGATGGAAAGACAGACAGACAGAGATACTTTCGAATTTATATTATTAGTAGGATTATAATTATTCAACGTCAAACTCGACTTAACAATAGGTATATTGTTTCCCCCATTGTGTCCTGTCAATACAAAATGGCAACTCAATAAAAACTCGATGCTCGATAATTTTTGCGCGCCATATCATGGCAGCCTTATCAAACGTGTCCTCTTCGCACTTACATAATTATCCCTTAGTTGGATAGAGATAGTGAATCAGAAATGGCGGATGAGAAAATTTTATAGCTTTTCACTGATATTTAATACTAGGTTTGTGTCGTGGTTTTGTCTGGGTAAGACTTCATTTATGTTGTAATATATTGAATATGAAAGTACTTAATCATAAATTATATATGTACCTATGTGAATTTTTATATGGAGACTTTTTTAAAAGCTTTTATTTAACTTGCAATGTATGTAAGGATGTTCGGGTGGGAATCCTTACATATATGATTTTGAAGCAGATACTCATCGATTAAACTGATTTTTTTTAAATAAAATAAGTTTAATAGATAGGTGAGGCCTTAACAAACTCAGTACTTACTTTAAAATTTTATATTATTCCGAAATGTATGTACATTATGTGTAAAGAAATCGTGTATTTGATATAAATATATATATTATTTTTTATCTGAAAAATATATTATTTAACACTAATAATCAAAATTAATAATCTATGTTTTAAAGTTTGAGAGTATCTGTGGTCGAGTGGCACAGAGTAAACAATTTTACAATTTGTCTGCGCGCGCTTTTTGCGCGCCTCGGTAATTGGCGTTCACCTGCATTTGCTCCCCGCCAGCATGGCCGCCAAATATGGCATCCCGCTCAGACATTTCGCTTTTTAAGACTATCTGACAAATGTGTAATTATTAATATCGTCCGTCCGACGCATTTGGCCACGATTCGCATGCCGGTGGTGTGTTTTTATATTAGTGACGTTCTTTCGTTATGTATTTTATTGACTAGTTTCCGCTACTGGAGTCAACTAAGACGCAATAGGAAAAGGCGTAAGATGTTCATTAGCTCTGGTTGAAAGTCCCTAGTTATATTGGGTGACAGATCCGTCCAAAACATCTTGTTCAGTTTTTCTTTAGTCTTTCTGGATAGGTTGTAACTGAAAGTACCTATGTATTTCTTGAATTTAAGGCTACAAATCGTGTATTTATAGGTTTTATTTTATTTTATTCTATTATGTGGTGAGACGAGCTGGACGGCCCTCCTGATGGTAAGAGAAACGCCAGCCCATAACCAATGTAGTGCTAACCAGAACTTTGCTCCGGGCAGGGTTGCACTACATTGACGCTCCCCCTTTGAGTCATAAGATGTTAAGACTTATTAGCCCAGTAATCTCGCTGGCTACAGTGCCCTTCAGACCGGAGCACAGTGACATTCGCACATCACTGTTCAGGCGGTTGAATGTCTGGCACTGTGGGGATACCCACCCAGTCGAATATGTAATATGTATTTGAATAACAAAATAACTTCCTATTTTTCCCCATTCTTAGTTAAAATGTCTTTAACCCTTTTCTTTTTTTCTATATATATAAGGTCGAAAACACAATCGCGAGGCCTGCGGTTGTGAATAAATATTTTCGTAAATAAAATACTCCATTATCAGACTATAATCATTTCCTATATAATTATGATTTATAATTTACTCTAATTATACGTTATGTAAGGAAGTTGGTAAAGGTAATTTATTTGAATTAAAGCATATTAATTAATTTAATTTACATAAAAATAGAATAATTTTATTAATATAGAATTTACAATGAAAAAAATAACGCTTATAATGAAACCAGTTTGATAATTTTTATTTTTCTTATTAATTTAAAACTGCTAATTCAACAACTGTCATCATAGAACATGCCATTAATTAAATATTTTATGACCGGGAAATCTTTACGAGTATATTAATTATTTATGACATAAAGCTATTAACTATGGTGTTTGATTCGTATATTCGACAATAGAATAACATTATAACTGTAAAATCTCAACTTTAAAAAAAAACATCTTTCTTAAAGGCAGCCCAGTTCAGCTGTACCTAAAGTTCCACGAGTTCATGGGCGGCGATGACCACTTTCCATTTGATGGCTCGCTTACTCGTTTGCCCCCTATGTTATTAAAAAAAAAGAAACATTCTGGAGAGACTTATAAGTATAGTCACATATTGACAGACTTTAGGGAAAACTAAATTTTGAACATCAACACTATATAATATGCCCTAACTAAAAACTAAAAATTAGTAAACTGTTTTGAGGCAATTTATTAAAAACTATCTAAATTATTACCATAGCGAAAAAAATTATACAAATTTTCTATTACGACTCTTGTTAATTAAAAAAAAATTTGGCGGAATATATAAATGTCAAAAATGGCATAAAATATTTTTTTCTTTTATGGCATGACTTTTAATGACACTTTAACGAACGAATAACAAAATCAAAGGTGTGCAAATTAAATGAATTTTCATCGTATTCACCTGTTATAAAATTGTCAGCTGTGTGACAAAAATTTGGCAGTACGAAAAAAAACACTTAGTTTAACTAAGCATTTTAGTCATCACCTTTATTATTAATTTTAATTCGAAACGAAACGAACATTCATTAAGGACTTCTAAATTTTACAAGACCATTTTTAGGAAGCCCAAAATAGGTTCATTTTTTTATAGAATTTCATTGTAGTCTTGTATTTTTATGTAACTAATATATATTTATACATAATATAATTAATAAAGAACAGATATCAGATATAGTACTAAACTGTCCTACATCCATAGAAGCAATAGGACATTATCACCAAATTATTCTCTTCTTATTATACTAATAATAGGTTGAGCAAAGCCGAAGCACGTCACTAGTTACGTAAATATAAACCTATAGCTTCGTAATGATGCTTCATACATTTATTCTTTAGCGACACTGCATTTCACATAAGGCATAGGTCGGCGAACTAATAACTATTATTGCGAGTGTAAAAACACAGTAACAGTATGTCGTAGTGTTGCCAGTTTTTTAAGCCATTATAAGTCTAAATTCTATCATTATCACTTTAAAAGGATAAGCGGTATATGTAGCCGCTACGTTATAATTATTAGAAATTTGCTCATTTACCGTACAAGGGGAAATGTGTGACCATTAGACCTAGTTAACCCCCCGTAGCGTGGCTAAGGAAGGCTAGATTTCTTCCAGATTCGTAGAAAAATTATATTATTCATGTTCGTGGGTAGAAGAAATAATTTATTGAGAGAAACCACTGGTATAGCGTTAATGGGCTTTCATTTGAAATGTGATTGTTTTTGTCGATACTTCGCTTGTTTCTTTGTAACGCCTGCATATATCCTTATTTATCTTTGCACTGTATTGTATAATAGATGTAGTTCGTCAAAAACTTAGTAATTTACCGACGGAAATACAAAGTATACTCGCGTGACATAAAAGGATTGAATAACAAAATGACTAAAGATAAAAAACGATATTTTAACAATAAACAGTTACAAGAACAATATAATAGTGCTGTCTGTATTTTCTATATTTATCATAATTTAATAATTTATTATCTGTGTCAACTATAAATCTGATTTTTTATCTATAATCTAATTGTCAGTTATTACAACTCAATTTCCGATATATCTTTGAAGCAACTGTCGTTTAACGTTTTTAATCATACTAATATTATGAATGCGAAAGTTTCAAAGGATGCTTGTTACTATTTCACTCTGAAACTATTGAGCTGAATTAAATTAAAACCTAACTGTACTTTATTTTACATATAAATTCTTCAATAATTAAGTTTTACTTTTTATTATGGCGTAGTCCTGACGGTAAGAGAAACGCCAGCCCAGTAAATTATTGTGCTGTATGCCTAATTCATATAGAAAGTCTTAAGTATAATATACAATTTTCTTCGGACTACATAACACATAAATCACGTACAAATTGAAACATACACCATCAAGGGAAACGCTATTCGTCGAGTTTATAAAGCGATTTGTACACTATATTTGTAAGTCGAAAGTTGTATTCAAGCTATCTCTAATTGCAGCGCGTTTAAGGCAAAACCGGGACTGTTGGCTAGTTAAGTCAAAAGGAGAAACGGTTTCTTGCAATAGTCAATAATTTATTGGCTGGTTTTTTAATGTTATGCGTCGCAATTAGGTATTTTATGCTAGAAATCTTGAGGCTTTATTTGGCGTGGCGAATTTATGAGTAGGGACTAGCTCTATGTGTTTATGCAATCCTGGTAATTTGATGAAGTCATTTTCCAAGAAATCTATTTATTTTTCATTGATTTGATAGATTAAAATACTTTGTAACCTGTGGCTTCACCTCCTTTGATTTAGATATTATTGAAAGTCCTTCATTTTCTTTTCTATTGTAGTAGGTATTCTTTATATTACTCTAGAGGATAGTTTTAATTCAAATAAATTTAATAAAACGGCTTATTATACAATTTTTGATATACCGATCGAAAGCGATAACATTTAATTAAGAATAATAACAATAAATTTTTGGAATCACCAAATTTCGTTGTTAGACAGTGAACTCATTAAATAGATATTTAATTTAAGCTTTAATTTAATTCAATTGCATCTAAGCATAAAAATACACTTCACACTAACAAACTACTTCATAGAATGTACAGTAAAAAGTATTTCTATGCGTCATTTATAAATTCTCAATAGTTTTTCATCGAAATATCATTCATTAGGAGTAACGGACACTTTTCCGTCCATTCATTGAACATCGATCAATTAATTTGGATTGTTATGGCTAAGAAAAGCCTGGTTAAGGAGTAGTTTAGAATTTTATTTTTTCAGTATAATATAAAGTTGATACTTTTGAGTCTGACAATTATACTTTACTAGACGCATTCCGGGGTTTTAACCGTATTTATGCATGTATTATACACATAAACCCTCCTCTTGAATCAATCTATCTGTTAAAAAAAACGCACGAAAATCTGTTGCGCACTTTTAAAGATTTAAGCCTACATAGGGATAGACAGATGAAAGCGACCTTGTTTTAAACTATGTATTAATAATTATGATAGTAGGAAGTTTAATAAAATTTAGTAAATCGACGTATAACGTAGATTTACTTAATTTTAATTTACCGGAAAAGGCTTATAATAAGTATCTTTGGTTATAAAAGGGGGCAAACGAGCTAGCGTGTCATCTGATGGAAAGTAATCAATGAGTGTGTTGCCGGCCTTTGAGGGAAAGGGGATACCTTTACGATGTTAGGCTTCGAGACAGATCTATTTGTTTTAATATGTAGGTATATATTATGTGTTTGTGTATATTCACATGTATTTTTTATCTTTATGTAATTCTCTTTAATTATTCATTTGAGTATCAATATGTCGTCACATTAAGACATCACGAGTATGAAGGTGGTTTGTTTATTAAATAAAATTAACATTTAAAATCAGTTTATTTTTAAATATGTTTTTCACTTCATTAAAACTTCGACTTATAATATCTTAGTATCTTAATATAGGTAATTATTGTAGCATAATATAAAAGATACTCATAGATAAATGAATTTTAAATAACCTATCATATGTAACACGAAAATTTTCAATTAAAACTCAAAAATAAATCAATTATTACCGCTATATCGTCGATTTAATAATTAAAAGTTTCGACACGTGAGCACGTTTGATTAAACTCAGTACTAGCAGGTAATTGATTAATGACCGATTCTTTGTTGCGAATGTAATTGCTTTTAATGTGTGCTTGCGTTAAGAAATGACGTGATAGGTTTACAGTTTTGTTTTTTTTTTATAGATAACAATTGTATAGGAAACTAGGCGGCCAGTGTATCTTTAACTAGCTGGTGCTCGCGACTTCGTCCCCGTCGATTTCTTTTTTCCTTATTTCTTCGCTCCTATTAGTCGCAGCGGGATGTTTTATAGCCTAAAGCCTTCCTCGATAAATGGTCTATTCAGAAAAAAAAATATTTTTCAATTCGAACCAGTAGTTCCTGAGATTAGCGTGTTCAAATAAACAAACAAACTCTTCAGCTTTATTATATTAGTATGATTAGGTACCTAGTTAAAGACAATACTATATTCAAAATGACAAATCATTGTGATACTGAAATATTCTATATCTAAGTACATATAAAACAAAGACAGATTTGTTACAACACTTATAACTCGACATCGGCTAGACCAATTTTCATGGTTTTTGGTTCGTTGGATTTTTCCCCGCCCCGAATAGCAGGATACATCTTAAAAATAATGAAAACTTTATGGGGGTCAAAGTTTATATGAAAGTCCACGCGGACGGAGTAGCGGGCTATAGCTAGTATGTTGATGTGTGTTATGACGGGAGGAAAAATAGTAATCATAAAGTATGTTAGAGTTAAGAAGAAATAGACTTTACTTATTTTAACACTTAGTTTTATTCAATTAAGACCTTTATAGAAACGGCGACTTTACCACTTACAGATAAATAATCAGAACAGACAAATATTTAAACAAAGAAAAAAGCAACAATTATTATGTATGGTAATGTCAAAGACCTATTGTATAAGTCTAGAATCAGTACAAGTCCAATAAACGGCTATAGAACTCATGCTGACAATGGTTTTTTCATACAGATGTCATATTCAAGTTACTGAAATTGCAATTGTACTGGCTTCTTTAAAAAAAAACGACATTTAAAAAGCTAAGTTCAGTTATATTTCATTATAAACTAATATGTTATTACGTTCATTGAACTAAATATGGCTTAGATATAATATATAGAATATAGATTTCAATGAATATCCAAAGCGATGCGAGTAACCAATGGACCGAAAAGTATAATATTGTTTAAATAAAAAGATAATTAATGAGGAAATAGATACATAGTCTGACTTTCTAATCCGTTCTGAATATTATATATTGTAAGAACAAAATAGATATATTTTAATTAAGTATTATGTTTATTGAAGCTTAGCTTAGCTTTGAATTACAATAACATTACGTTTTTTTTAATGAATTCGTGGCATTTAGATCATTACAATATAATAATGATAGTCCATATTAGTAATTGTTTAATCATGGAGATATATTATATTATGTTATTGTAAAATCTATGTTAAAGTAAAAACATGCTCATAGCATTTGTTAAATCGTCCATCAGAATTATGAAAAAGTATGTTATATTTAATTTGATTAGAAAAACTTAGAGTAAGTGAAATATGAATAACTATAAGTTTTATCTGCAAATATACAAATGCTTAATAATTGTTTTAAAATGATTGATGATTAATATTGGAGTAATTGCAATGCTAAAACTTTATTATTATCAAGCCACGAACTAGTTTGTGAAGATATAATAATTGCGATTTCATCAAAGCATTTGATTGCATTTAAACATTTAAATCTGATAAAGCTTCACAACTATGGAACTAAGAAATGATGACCAAAACATTGACTCTTACCTGACGTATAGAGTTCAAACGGTGTCAGTCAATGGGACAAAATACCTGGGGCTTAGTAATGGAAACGGGTGTTCTGCAAGGATATATTTTGGGTCTGTTTTTGTTTTACATTTATATAAATGATATGTCATTTCCTAAGGATCAGAATTACACTGAGTATACGTTCACATAAAAAAAATTAAAGTGTGACTGTTGTAATTAAGTCCAATAAACATTATTTGAGTTCGAAATATTTAATATTTTACAAGTTTTGAAACATAATAGAGTCGGTAACATAAGCAGTTTTACGTGGTTAGAAAATTAGGTTTTTGTTGACTGTTTAATATAATTTATGACAATAAAATAAGTTTTTAAAGTTTATATATGTATATTGATGTACTAGCCAAGTACCGAGGTTTTACCCGGTGTCAATATCAATATTTTCGAAATAATCTATCTGTATGTAAAGCCTAATCCTTTAAGTAGTGTTTGCGTGAGACCCTTTAACATACTGACGTAAATCCTCACAATATTTCGCATACATAATATGCATAGTATTTAGGTACTAAGTATTTAAGTACATTGAAGTGCGCAATATTGTATAGAGCTATAAAACTAGTGCTAAAACCAATATCGTGGATCAAGGAGCGTTATCAAGCACACAATGTCACATGCATAAATTGAAACCAAATCGATTATTTACGGCCATACTTATTTCTTATATTAAATCGCGTGCGATTATAAGAACGATTAATTTCCTTTTACGTTATTTATGAATAATATAAATTGTATTATGTTATTAGTTTTACAAATCAGCGCGTGGATGGAATGATTTATTTTTTTTTCAGATAATGTTACCTATTTGGGATAATGTATTGCTTCTTTTATTGTAATGTTCTGAGAATTGATACTTAGCTATTAACGAATGGAAATTAATTATATTATACATTGTATGTTTACCTAGATAGTCTAGGTATAGAGGCAGTTATATGTAGTTTCTTCGTAGGCATAATATTAAGACCTAGAACTGTAGTATGAGCTCGCAATGTGAAGCCATTTCAACCTAGACATTTTTATCTACTTACCTAAGTCGTGTACCTCCATTAACAGTTACATAGCCAAGTATCTCACAAATAGGTAGGATTAGAATAAGATTGGACATTAAAGGGAATAACGGACGGATAAAAGGAAGGTAGATAAGGAAAAATGGTCCTTCGAAATCGAATGTTCATTGACATAATATGAAAAACATATATATTCTCTTTATGATTATGTATTTTAACGTTTGATAGCTAGCTTTAATGTGTACACTGAAATTAAAATATAAAGATTGTGAAAAAAGTAAAATATTATTCCTTATTGATGATTGATATCAAACAATTAAAACGTTATCTAAATTGTTCTTCTATATAATTAATAATATAAATAACTGATTATTCACAACCCTATTTTTGCACATATTTTAAAGCCTACTTTAGATTCTGTCAACATTATTAATATTTAAAAGTCATTAACAGCTTATAAGTTTATGATGTCCAAATACACATTAGCATAAGTCGTAAATTAATGACTTTACGAGTTTGCGAGTTGACGGCGCTCGGATACGTCTCACTAATTAAATACAGATGTCTTTTAATGCCTTGTCAATCAAATTATGACAGAATCGTTTAAATAAACGAAGCCATTAATTAATTGATTTATGTAATTTAATGGCATTTCATTAAGACATAAATTAGTAGTTTTATCGTAGGTGCGATTTTTTATACAATAATTAAAGATAGTGTGGTATTTATTAATTAATAAAATATATGTAAATGATTTTTTTATTGAGAAATCAATGGTAGGTATAAATGTTGTAATAATTTTCCATTTGAAGTATGTTGATTATTTAAAAGGGTCAACTCAATGATATTATTTTAAATGGATATGTTATAAGCGCATTTAAAATTTGAAGACGCAAAAACATCCTTATTAGCACGTCTTAAATTTAAGTGATTGGTTGCCGGTGCATTCACACGCAACTAAAAAAATTATCTCTTTTTTTCTTGTTGGTTTTATCATTTATCTCTTTTCTATCGGTTTGACTTGTATTTATGTCTAGTGCCGCTGCTGTGAGGTACACTTTTTTCGGTTGATTTGTATGGGTATAACATGTCTATTATCTATGTTATCATTCGTTCAACTAAAATATTTTGCAATTTAATATAGCATAAAACGTATAAACGTATAGGCTCAAGCAAGTTCATTGACCTTACGGCTTACTTATTAATAAATAAGTCAAACGCCCCGTCTAGACAAACACCATTAATTTATCCGCTAGGTGGCGCTGACACATCGTCGATCATTAACGCGTCGATAGTAAATAAAGATAGGAAATATGTGGAAAGTTTGTTATTAAAAATATACTACTAGCAGTTGATCGAGACTTCGCCCCTAATTTCTATTATAATAATAGAGTAAAGTGACCAAATATGGAATAACATTTTTGTCATACATATTTATTCAGTATCAAAAGAGTAAAAATTAAGCAAAGCAATAGATTGCTTAGTGTCTGTCTAATATTGAGTACTGTATATCTACTCCGACAATCTGCTAATTTTATCGGACTATGAGGTTTTAAGAATGTATTGTATTCTATTAATATTTTGGGGTCATTAATTGAAATAGAGGAAAGGTTTTTTTGGTACTAAAAGGTTTTTTTATATAACGTAGGGGGCAAACGAGCAGGCGAGCCAACTGATGGAAAGTGGTCATAGCCCATGAGCACTCGCAGAGCTTAAAACCTCTGGAGTGGGAGATTAATTCAAAAAATATACAGTGGCCAAAATTTTCAAATTTAATGGCCACGTAATAATATGTTTTGCGAATAATTACATTTTAATTGTAGCACCATCCAGTGTATTTTTAAATATTTGGCCAGTTAATTTATTTATTTAATTGTAATGTGTCTTGTGTCTTTGTATAAATGTTTGTGCTTTGAAATAAATGTTTCTCTTTCTGTCTTCCAAATTATTTTGTATGTACTTTTGCTTGTTAAGCAGATGTCAATGTTTTATTTGTAACAGTGGGAAATCCTCTGTAACAATTACAGATAAAATTTTCCTCGGAGGAGAAGAAAGCGTTATGAAGACCCGAATAAAGCCTACCGGTGTTCCTCCGTGCACCTTGTCACTTACAGACTTATAAGGAGGCGTTATGCTGTCTACTGTGAGAGGTGTAAAACTAATGAATAAGTCATTTTGCAGTGAGTTCATGATTCTCTTTCCACCTCGTTTTTACTTATACGAGAATACATCGGATATCATCTTTGTCAACTACTTTTCGCTTCTCTTTCTAAAATGCAACGCAACAGAAAGGAAATTATCCTGTTACGTCCTGGTATGTCCATGGCCCAAGATGATAGCATGTTAAGCGACTCTCCTGTTCATCTAAAGGTTTTTGCAAACACATGTCTTCTAATATATATTTTAAAGAGAAAGTGTTTACCAAAATTCACAAGTGGGTTTGTTTGCCTCTCATATGACCATCGTTACTCATCAAATTCCTTGAAAATTTCACTAGCAGAACGTTAGTAGGACTTACTAATGATATTTAAAATTTAACGATTTGTCTTACCACTAATATTTATAAAGAAGTGTAAAGTGACTCTTATATAGATGGGACACAAGTATAAGATTAGGTGGGAATTTATACTAATATATAAAGCTGAAGAGTTTGTTTGTCTGTTTGTTTGAACGCACTAATCTCAGGAACTACTGGTTCGAATCGAAAAATTCTTTTTTTATTGAATAGACAACTTATCGAGGAAAGCTTAAGGCTACGTAGCATTACGCTGCGACTAATGGGAGCAAAGAAATAATGGAAAAACAAATCAACGGGGACGAAGTCGCGAGCAACAGCTAGTTGAAATATAAAACTCTGACTTACTACTAATAAAAAACGTGATGAAATTTCGCCGAGAGAGTATTTTTTAAGGATGGTACCCTGTTCATAGAAGTCGGTCTAATTTGATCTAGCACATAGTCCTATCACATACAAAATTTATTTCAATACGTAAAGTACCTAAGGTATTTTGTATTAAAGGTCATATTAATTGAAATCATGGACAAATGAAGCTTGATTTAAACCTTCTATACAAGAACAAGACTTACATTGTAAAAGAACCACGTTCTGGTATTTTAATATATTTTGCTTTAAGCATTAATGTATTTCTAATGGCGGATATCCGCGGCGTAAGAATTCAGTGACATACGCTTTAATACTTTTTGTTTAATTAATAATGTAAATGTTACTAGATTTTTCTCTTTAATTTATTATAGCAACACTGTTGCTGTGCTTTATGGCGTCGGGCTTGTATTATCTGTAATTAATTAATGAATTCGATATTTGAAATGTGGTTCTTTTTTTCTTTTTTTAAACGATTAAACATTTTTATGGATAACGGAAATTTTATAGGCTGTTTTACGTTTTAATGTTTTTAATATTAAAGTTGATAAATAGGTATTTTTAGGCACGTGTTAGGAAATTAAAATCTGTTTTTCGACAAATCGATGTTTTATAGTCAATGACACATTTTGTTTTTAATTTAAATTAATGTTTTTACATGCGTGTCGAGTATTGTCTTTTTTGATATCAAAATCAAAGGTGAACCCGAATCTGTATTAGCATACAAAAGCAAATTAACCTTTTGGCTTTTTAACGAGTGCATTTTAAAATCCACTAGAATGTTTTTGTAGTCAAATTAATTTTATTAGTGCTTGTATTCGTTCGTGATTTTTATGAGGATTCTAATTCATGTTCTTGTACAATATTTTTTGCGATTGTCGAAAAATACTTATTAATGTAGATTTAAAATTAGTTGGACGAAACGAATGCATCCTCAAAAATATCATAAATGCCATATGATTCTCTTTTACACAAATTATACTTCATGTATTTAGTTGAAGTTAGGTTGGACCCTGGAATAAGACGTAACTACGATATTTTTGATCCTAATAAGTATACGGACATATAATACGTATGCCAAACTCGGGCACAGGTAATACAAATATGATACGTCTATTAATAATAATAAAACAGTAAATACTTAATAATTTTGGCTTAGTTAAATATATTTTTTGTAAGCGGGAATTATCCACGTAGGTCGTCTAATAACTAAATTTTGTGAATAAACTATCTAAGTTAGCTACTTATAATAAAAAATAAATAAAAATAATCTTCAAAATCTAAAAACCGCAACCTTATCACTAAAGAGAGATCAGTTCCAGGCAACTGTAAGAATGAGAACATAAAAATAAGAATAAGACAAATAATTTTATAAGATAATATTCTTTATATATAATATTACTAGCTGTGTCCCGCGGTTTACCCGCGTAATTCCCGTTCCCGGGGCAATACCGGGATGTAAGCTATCCTATCTTTTAAGTTGGATCGAACTGCACAAGGTGTGCGAATATTATTATAATCGGTTAAGTGATTTGGGAGTCCATTGAAGACAAACATTGTGACACGAGACTTATATATATTAAGATAGACTTCACCTCTATAAAATAGTATGATGATAGCTTGCCACAACCAATGACAGAACGATTAAAATTCAAACTAAAACCTTTGACCGAAATAAATTCTTTGTTCCAGACATTCGTATTAATTCGACAATTAGCATACAAATTATGGCATTCTTTGTTTTAACACAAAATTTAAATGCATTTTCACAGTTTTGTACGCAGGTAGATACCGTTACTTACAATTTCGGACAATGGGTTTATTTAAATCGTGAACAGTAGCAATTATACCTATCCTAATAAACAATGTTAAAAGAACACTTTTGGTTGTTTTGCTACCGTTTTTGTGAATAAACAACATTATGGTAATTTAAAACATAAAAGAGAACCGAAGTTTCGAGATATTTATCTGAGAAAAATAAAAAATAAGAAGTTGATATCGTGTTGGCAGCGGGCTACCGGTATAAGAGCTATGCGGCTTATAATTATTAAATGGAAAATTAAATCAATTAATTACGGGAGGCAAATAGCACAAATGCAATGTTTATGACTAATTTCTTAATATGTTTCAATAAAACGTCATAATTTTCGAATATAGTGTAGATTAATGACCATTGAGCCATCATTTTTCAATGTTAATAAAACATTTACAATAGATAATACATTTGGACAATTTACTGCCAATAATAACACCAGAAAATGTTCTCATTTGGTACGAAATTAAATAACTTGCTGAAAAGCTTTATATCCAATTATTTCGGATATTTGTAATGATTACTAAAATGTATTTTTATAACCAATTTTATTATGCTAGCATAAATATATGAAGTTATCAATGTTAACTCAACGGTAGTTAGGATCGTTGTGAAAATAGGTCTTATATTTCTTATTGGAAATAGGCATTTATTATTGTTGGATATCATCCAAAAATAATAAATAGATACCTATTTGCTTTACAATTAATTAATAAGCAAGTGATACACTTAATTGTAAAGTTAAAAAAAAAACAATAAGACAATATAAACTTTCTTTAAAATTATTGAACGAGAATTCGCAAAATCGTAATCTTAGTCAATATATTGTTTTGTAGCTGTGAAACATCTTATTGGTAATATAATAAAATTTACGCTGCTTTATATAAGATATATTAATGACTTACTGTTAGGCGATCCAGCTCTGAACATAGGGTTCGGTGCCATCCACGGGAACGCGCCAAACGGCCACGACGGAGGCGCCGGTCCTTGGTACAACCTCGGCAGCAGCGGCTGAGGGACCACAACCCCGCTTCTACCTTCCATTTCCTCTCCATCATTAGTACTCTCCCGCTCATCCCTCTCATCGCCAGCATTGGACTCAACATCCTCAATATCAACGTCACTCTCATCCGATTCTATCGCGCTCTCCGCGTCATTGCTCTGCAACTCCGGCGTGTCTCTAGGCGCGTTCTTGCTCCCCAACAAAGCATCCACACTGAAAGAAATGCGGCCCTTCCCGCCCGTGTCGGCGGAATCAGACCGCTCGCATTCGAGCGACGTCTTCATCTCAGACCTTCATACCGCCGACGTTACAATCACATCACTATCGAGTAACACAGTGATTCAGGCTCGCGTCGACGGCTCCGTCCGCCACGTTCAAAAGGCGCGGAGTCCGCGAAATGATTCGCGTGGTCGTAACCGCGTCTGTATAGGGAGACTGCGGCCCGCCTTTCCCCAGACGAAAGAGACGTAGCTACCGAGCGAGGAATTTTAATAAGCGGCGCGGATAGAACGAGACGACGATACAATTCAACATGTGTGTAAACGCTATATTGGGTAGGCGGGGACCGTCGCGCTTAAATTAATCGCCTCTGTAGAATACGCCTTATAAAATTTCAAACTACAGCTTCGATTTGAACTGTAAGTCTGGGGCGATAAGGTTCAGTTTAGTGGTTAACGCGTTCAGTAATAGTGACGTGATAGTAGTGAACACGTCAGATTGCAGTCGCTATTGTGTTGAATAAAAAAGGAGTAAATAGACTGCCGACGGTGGAGGGGACTTTACGATTTAATTATTCGCGAATACGGAGGCATTTTGTAGCGAGCTAATGTCTCATTGTCTCATTAATATCTCGAGCCGGCCATATTTGATTTGTTTATGACACGGGCGAGGTGCAAATGCTGATGTTTCGAACGTATGCATTGTCTTTGGGAACCGAGTGTCTACTGTCTGTGGTAACAACTTGTGGAATTAATTCACTAAAGTGTTCGCTGTTCTGCTTGTTAGCGTGTATTGTACTCGCTGTATTTGTAAATGACTTTAAGATAACATTGTCTTTTTATTAGCTAGTTACTGGAAAAACTTAGAGGTTAATAAATGAAACAATGGAGTAATAAGATGGTATACGACGTTATGAAGTTCCGATATTAAATTGATTCGATTTAATAACTTAATAGAATTAATTGTGGCGCCAATTTATTAAACTTCGCTTTTCACAAAGCGAGATATATTTAAATCACGACCTTTTAAATCATGAAACAAGATAATCGTCCTTATCAAAGGATTTACAACGATAAATATCTGACATATCATTATATTACACCAGCAGAGGTACAAAATGCAATCCGAAATTAATGACATTAGATAAGCAAAGTAAACAAGATCAAACGATGTCATTAAATTGACATAAATATGTCAAAGCCGGGATCAAATTGTTAGCTCTATATCGTTTAGTAAATCGCGTTATTTGACAATTTGTTTGAGATATACTGAGCTTTAATACCATGGAGTAGAGTTGAAAATACATTTGAGTATTGCGCATTGTTGTATGGGAATGTAAAGCGAAATTGGACTTTATTGTCTAGTAGTTAAGGTTGATCTATTTGAAACGGTTTCCCCCAGCCAATTACCGTGATTTAATTGTTAAAAGGGAGTCGTTTAATGAAAAGAGTGTAATGTGCGTTTATCGGCAGATTATAAGCGTAATCCGATTTCTGTAAATTGCCTGCGATGTATTCTGTCTGCGTCATTTAATTGATAAACGATAGTAGGTATAGCTCTTCATAACTGGGTGAAATGTTTGTGGGAATTTATTTTGTTTTTTTTTGTATCTGTATTTAGAAAATTATTACTAGCCAGTATTAGTTTTAAATAGAGATTAAGTAAGAATTGATTTTAATCAAATGGCGGTAACATTGTGAGTGCTTATGTTGTTTTTGTAAAAATATAGTTATAGATAATATAGCTATTATTATATGGCGGTCCTATTGACTATTATTAGTTTAAGGTAGGAACTGTTTACAGTTTAAACTAAACTGGACGAGGTTGTTACAAATAATTGCTAAAATTGTAATTGCGAAATTATTTCTGTTGTTTTTGAGTATAAATTATTGAACTGATTTTGATGAAAATTTGTTACACTTTCAAATAAAAAACTACTAGAAACCAATTGATTTGTTTAACATTCGACATGCTAGACCATAGATTAACACAGGATCGTATCCCGGTGTTGTTAACCGCGGGGCACAGCTAGTAATCATAGTCTCATAAACATATTATGTGGTTTCAAGACATAGGTAGGTTGTTATATTAATTATAAGTAGATATTTGCCTAGATCGACCAATCTTTTAACCTTTTTTTATTAGAATAGGTGAAAGTTGTTCTTTTGATCGTAGTAGGTACCAACTCGCTTCACAAAAAATACTCATTATATAATGTTTGTATTAAAGTTATTAAATTAAAAATTCTAATAATATAAATTAAAATTACGTTCAAAATGAGGTTTCGAGCCTACATAAATAACGAAGGCGAGAGAGCGTTACATAATAAAACTTGAGTTTCAAGAGGCCCTCGTTGGAGCTTTAAGTGAAAATTTATACTGAAATAATACGAAAAGGGCAATCTTTTTGTAATAACGACTTTCATATTCCCGAGTGTTGCAAACAATTTAGCGGAGATGAGATATTTTTTTATTAAAAACCGGGGCGAGGGGACCGGCCGTTACTCCGCGAAATGAGTTTTTAGTTAGCGGGATTTTTTCGTTTACACAGCGTGTTTGTATTAAGCCTGATAAATGGAAAATTCTGTAAATTAACATGTATTTAACTATCATTGAGCGATTTAAGCCGTTATCTAGACTTTGTATATTGATTATCTTTCAAAGGCTAACGGTTAAATACTCAAAACGCAAATTAAATTTAAGCACGTCTCAATATACTTGAGATTATAGAGTCATTTTGATTTTGATGACGAACTGTACTTAAGGAACGATTTTAGTCATACGTAGTTTTAGTAGTGTCTTAGTTAGGTACTTATAGTGTCTTAGTATTAGACTTCGGTATTAGACTTCTAGATCACTAACTTTTAATTTAAAATATTTATGTGAATTAATGTTTGTCATGTAGGGAACCCGAATTCTTTTTATAAGATTGTCTTTCAAACGTTATTGGATTTGGTTAGCTAACTGTATGAATTACTTTTTTTTTATTCGAATATATTACCTGTACATAAACAATTATTGCCTTAAATAAGTATTATATATATAAGCACACCTACTCACCACAAGCACAAGAACTGGCACTCAACACAAAAATAGGTACATTGACAACATTTCCACTAAAATTACGTTTATTTTAAACATGGCGTACGCACAATTTAAATCAATCTAACGCGTAATAAAGAAGTGGGTATAACGACTTACTTTTTTATTTCCAACCAGCAGAGTCAATCTGTCAAATGTCAATATATACAAAGCTGTCTTAATAATGTCAAATGTCAACAGATAAAAAAAAAACTAGATTCTCTTTTTAAATTTTCCGACCAGCCTGTGCCGCGGCTCGTTGGGAAAGCGGCAAAAGTAATAAAACGTGCGTCGCCTTCCCGCCGCTGTCATCGTAAAAACATTTTCATCTTTAATATTCCACAATTGCCACTTTTCCTTATATTTTTATGCTTAATGTCCGTCCAGATAACTGTATCCTGGGGATTCGAATGTGGCGTAATTTTATTTTAATGTTTTTCGTGATTATTGCCGTTTAAAATTGTTGTTAATAATTTGCAGGATGGTTAATTGTACCGAGATACTTTTACCGATACCAATCACAAGAGTAGGTCATTATGCAAATAATAATTATAATATTTAAATAAGTAGTTTTTATTAACGTATTACCTAAATACATATTATGTCAAACACACGAATTGGTAAAATTTATTTTCCAAAGACTATATATATCTAAACCTCACTCTGTTTAAAATATTTCTAACAGATCTGTCTATTATTCTTAAGAATCTTTTATTTTTTATAGGATGAAGTGGGGAGACGAGCTGGACGTACTCCTGGTGTTAAGAGAAACGCCAGCCCATAACCAGTGAAGTGCTAAAATCTAATAGGTTTCACAATTATGTAACGTATGAAAAACAAAGAGAATAATATATTCTCTGTATTAATAGACAAGCAACAAACCAGAGTTTCATATCATGTATGTGCATATTAATATCTTAATATATATAAATTACGTGTCACGTTGTTTGTCCGCGATGGACTTCTAAACTACTGAACGGATTTTAAATAAAATTTTCACTCCGTGTGCAGTTTGATCCAACTTAAAAGATAGGATAGCTTACATCCCGGTATTACCCCGGGAACAGGAACTACGTGGGCATTTAAATTTTGTTTAATTCTGGCAACTACATTCCAGCGTAGCTTTGTGCGGTGACACTTTGATTCAAGAAAAATATCCTTCGACGCACCGACTTCAACATCCTTGTCCTTTTATCCGGTAAAACAAACGCCACCTTGTTAGAACGAGTCGTGTAAAGCCTTAAAACAAACAGCGCCCTAAAACAACCAAACATCAAGCTCCCACTTAAGCATCACTTAACTCGACCAATTTAAAACGACCCCTCCACTCTTCCGCATCGAGATAAACCCGCTCATTAAATGAAGCTCTTCCTAATTTAAACGCATTATACGTTAAACAAATATTGTTGTAACGTGTTACAATATTCGTATTTAAAAGACCGGGAAATGTAACGTGTTCGAATTTCGTACAGGCGCCACCGAGCTAAGCAGATTATGGTTTTAAATGCCAGTTCGACTGTTTGCGTTACAAAAATGGAACGATGTTTTCGCATTAACACCTTTTACTGTTGTGCTTTTAAGGAGGTTAAACATGCTATGTGTGTGGTCTACTGGCTGATGATTTTTAATCTGTGACTCTCCTTTTAACGTGTTTTCTTTGTGAATTAGTACCTAATTGTACAGTCGAGAGGCTCTTTGTTTGAATCAGTTTAAGCGAGTTTTTGTGTACACAATTCGTTTGGGCTGTAACAATTTTATTCCAGTAACATTTGAGACAAAAATACTTAGCGCTATTAAGTTTATTGTTTATGGTTGTACACTACAAGGCAGTTTTATTTTTTTGTCGTTTTATATAAACGCGTGCGTGTGCACACGTGCAAAATCCCTTTTGTGTTCAAGACTCTCAGGGGTCCTTTGATCGTGACTATAGAAAGGTGACGCGAAAAAACGTCAATAAACAACAATAAAATTATAACGACAATTCTAAATTTGAAATTTATATAGTTATCTGTGGCTCGTATCCAAAGAGGTTAAGGTTGAATATGTGTCGTTTCTATGTTGTCTATGCATGGATTAATGTTGTAATCGATGTCAAAAATGATGTCTTCTTTTCCGTGAAGATATTTAGATAACATTAGTGGCTTCTAAACGGTTGTCCGGCTATTTCAATGGGTTCCCATATAAAACACCATTCAAAAATCTATGAATGGCTGACGTTTTTCCATGAGATGGTTTTATGTTGATAAATACGCGACTAATCAAATTATTTATGGCATTAAATCGTAATAAAATCGTGGGGACATCTGCTCGTCGGTTCATTTCTGTTGAGGGTTATTGTGAAATTATTAAAAAGGGTTCTCCTTAGATATAATCAGATGATTTGTTAAGAAATTATAAAGAATAAGTGTCAAAATGACGCGCCAAAGAAGCTGTACCTACTGCTCTTTAAGCGTTTAAGGTTGTCCTTTGAACTTTATACGAAAGCACATACTTATACTATTTTATATATTAATTGAGTGTATCTATTTTATTACTAATATATACATTTGACTTCGTCTGTGTATTTTTATGTAATGTAGTATATTACATGTTTTGGTTATGGTCTGAATATTATATTATATTACATAATATTATGTATCAGCAGCTAAGAATAGCATTTATAAGTAAATATAAGAATACATAGTTTATTACAATTATTATTTAAGTGTTAATATATATAATAAAATATATATTAGGCCTGAATTTCAGCTAGAATCGTTCAGTAGTTATTGCGTGAAAGACCAACAATAACAAACTGTTTAAAAAAATTTACACTATTTGTAATAGGTATTTAAAGTAATTTGTTTCACATATAAAACCGAAATCTAATAATTCACCCCCACTTTATTACGAAAAGTCTTCATTACTTTGAGAGCTTATTACCTTATAAAGTAAATTAAACGAGGGTGGAGTAAACATCAGTTTTCACCTCATTAACTCTCAGCAAAGGACTCCATTATATACTTTATGTATTCCTAAATTACCCATCAGTAGGGGTTCATCCCGACCATTTTAAGTTGACACATTAGCTTACCGAAATATTATTAGCAGCTTTCCAGACGAGGGGTCTTTCTAAATTGGTCGTTTAATATTGGGTGTTTAAAACTGTTTGATTATCGAGTTGTTGAAATTTAATGCGGCTGTGCTTAGCGTCGAATAAATGATATGGAAATTATGGTGTATTTAATTGCATTGTTGTTCTATAGACCGTGATTGTTAATATTCTATGACGATATAGTTATTTAGAATTCACTATCTGATCAAGTAGATACTCTAAATCATTTATTATGTCTGTTTTTATTTCGCTAACATTTTCCCCAGTTTTTTTATATAATTGCTAGCTTTGCCCTATTGATTTACCATCGTTTGTTTAAGTACTACTAAAAACACTACGACAAAAGTTGTCTGATTGTCTTGCTTTTTAACATAGGTCGTTCCCATTAGTGGCCCATTCCATAATTCTCAAATATAACACAGTATATCAAAGCTCGATTCTAAGTATATTAAATATCTGTACCATAGATAATAAAGCTTTAAGCTTTACAATTCTTAACTTCAAACGTGACTTGGTAACTTACAAAAGCTTACCACAGAACTCGAAGTGACTGCTGAACAATCGATTAGCCGAAACCCCATACGTCCAAACAGCGAATGATATTCTATTTAACGTAGCTCTATTGTCGATGGGCTATTATTTGGAGTACTTACAATGTAGGGTGACTACACCTTTCGTGATATGAAGTATTTTAAGCTGAGCCTTATTAAAGTCATAATTTTTTATTTATTTATTTAAAACACTTTATTGTACATAAAGAAAAAACAATAATAGCAAGTAGATAAAAAGAAAACTTAAATTGTTATGCACAAAAGGCGACCTTATTGCTACATAGCAATCTCTGCCAGGCAATTTTGATGTTAATGCTATAAATACGGAATACTAGTAATTCATATGAAATGTCAATTCAAATTCACATGAAATTAATATGAGAATGTGTTATTGGTGCTAAAACGAAATATTTTAAGTATGATTTTAAATAGATTTGGCTCAAATTTGGCATTCAAGTAGATTTGAATTTGAATTAGCACTGAGCATTAACGAGCTGGCATGAGTTTGGAGGTTAAGTATTTTTATTTTTTACTGTATTTTGTCAAAAATGTTGAATTTGAACACTTACTTTAATGCTTAGATACAAATTTGCAATATGTTACGCTTTCACGCAAAAATTACTAAATCGATCATCATGAAATTGTACATATATTCTTGGAAGTGTCAAAATGAACATAGGCTACTTTATTTTCAAACTTTATTTAATAGATTCAATGCGAGCAAGGACGTCAAAGATAAATTAAATTACTGTACTGTAAATTTTCCCATATAAAAACAAAATATATTAACCCTTTTAAAAATGTAAAAATGCATCCTATCTGTCTATAACTTGTGTGGCGCATCGCGAAACAGTCTTAAACTACCAAGTTTATTCAAATGATACATATTTACAACATTTAAATCCTTTACAAAACATTTTATACGGCTAATCCTGCTATTATTACCTATAAATGTGAAAGTTTGTGAAAAGCTATGTATGCATGTTTGTTATTCTGTCACGCAAAAACGGCTGGATCGATTTAGTTGAAATTTGGTAAGTACATAGGTGACACTCTGGATTAAACACAAAATACTTTATATCCCGGTATTGCCGCGGGGAACGGGAACTACGCGGTTAAAACTGCGGGGCAAAGTTATCCTATAAAAGAGTACAATTACGGTCACCCTACAAACCCAATGTACCCAACCGTATTCATACCCATTTTAATGACCGACTGATAGCCGTTTAAAAACGAATTTGCTCACTTCTGCTACATTTAACAATGACTCGTCACTCGTATAATGGACGACGAGTCATATATTTCTATGCATCGGCGTTGTGCGTAGATAAATGAAGTTCAGTGATAATTGACACCCTTTGGACGTTATTGGTGGGAAATGCGAAGTTAATTGAAGAATAATATTAACTAGCGAATCGCCCCGGCTTCGCTCGCATGTATTATGCATGTTTTAAAGATATAGTAGACCTTCCTCTTGAATCACGCCGTCTTGACTTTGTTTTGAACCGACTTCAAAAAGGGAGGAGGTTTCTCAATTCGATCATATTAAAAAAAAAACTTTTTTATTTTGCATAAATTTTTTTTTATACTATGAAGAGGGGAGACGAGCTGGACGTACTCCTGATGGTAAGAGTAACGCATAAAAATTATGAAATAACTTTTAAATAATTTATGTATACTAAATGAAAATACGTATTACTTTGTGCGAAGCAAATTATTTATTTCTTTTTAGTTTGAAGTCTTAGTTTATTTTTGTTGAAAATAATATACATACTATGTAGTAACGATAATAGATTTTAAAGATTACATTTCGTAGGGACAGGCCAAAGAAAATGACTTTATTTTATTCTATGTGATA
>JADANM010006230.1:3751158-3761555 GCA_026213755.1 Eurema hecabe | reverse complement strand
TTTAAATTTATCCTGCTGATAAAACTATTGGTGGATATTTTAAAAACAGGAAAACCACAAGCGAAATAATAATTTCAGTATAATTGAGCTCACGTAATAATTAGCAATAAAGTAATTACGAGTATATTTAAGTTTCCTGGTTGTTACGTTTATGTGAAGTCGGTTAATTGTGGTCGCAATAAAATATATATGTTTCTACTACTTTGCTTTTATATATAATCGTATTTTACTGTATACGTATACTTACTTTTGATGTTGTTTATCAACTATTTTAGTAATTAACTAGCTGTTTACCGCAGTTAATAGTAAATGCCTGTGGTTCCGTAAATAAATCAGAATTAGGTATTAAAAAGCTCATAGTACCTACGCATGAATGTTGTTGTCTTAGGCAAATAGTTTTTGTTATGAATTATTTAAGAGCTAGCTTTGTTTTCTAATTGTAATATAAATAATTGTTATCGTATTAGTTAATCTGTAAACTTAAAAAAAGAAACGTAGTAACTTAACATGTATCCAATTCATGTTCAAAAACATCTAAATGATCCTTTTTATACTCTGCTTTTTATAATCTATATTATTTATAGCTGTTTAATTTCTGAAAAAAATATATATCTAAAAAAAACCACCTTTTTTGCAGTCGGTGAAAAACTATTGCGATCCCTGCTTAAGATGAGCGTAAAAATTCGTTCATTTTGAATGTCGCTTTGGAACTGTGTAGTTCGTTGAAAGAACGAAGAAGCAAAAAAAAAAACAAGAAACTAACACTATTCAAAATAGCAAACAAAATATTTGCTCGATCTTTCCCCTTAAGAGCTATATTAACTCTCCTGTCACGTTAAACACATTATATAAAAACATTCCCCCAGTCCATAAAGAAACCGAAACCGATCGTAAGCATTTCAAAACGTATTAAGGGGCCACTTAGACCCAATAGGGGCCTGCAATGATTCGACTATCACCAGAATTGAATTAAACTGCACTTTTGGGGCGCCCCGGGTTCGATTGTATGATACTCATTTTAATACGATTGATTGAATTTATGGTGATATAATTTGGATGCTCTTATAAGTTAATAGTTTTGTATGTTTGAAGTACGTAGATGAATCATTATTTGTTGTAGCATAACATTTTAAGAGTAGATTTGTTCTTCGTAGTTCAATTTCAGTATTTTGTAAGTTTAGTTGTAGTTATATTGATGCTATGTTTACAAAACATGTTAAGCCAAGTGAATGATGAATGCTTGTTACGACAAATAATCTTCAAAGATAGTTTAGGATAAGAATATCGTGCAAATTACATTACTAAGCTAAGCGATTTTAAATAGTTAGGTACTATTTATCATAAACATCCTTAGTAATATTATAAATATTCTATATAGGATGTTATGAAAGTAGGGATATTTGTTATGCTTTCACGCAAAAAACTACTAAACCGATCGTCATGAAATTTTGTACACATATTCTTAGAAGTGTCAGAATGGACATAGGCTAGTTTATTTTCAAAAGTTATTTGATAGATTCAATGCGAGCGAAGACGCGGGTAAAAGCTAGTTCTTCAATAATTTTCCCTTATTAACCCTTTAAAAACAGTTAATGTGTCTTAATTACAGCAAATCTCATTCGATCAATCTCTGTCACACATAAGCATATGAAAATGTTTGTCAAGTAACATAATTTAATAATATAGTCGCGAGGGTCGTTCCTACCCCACTAAATGTTTAGTCGGTATTAAATTTGATATTTTTCCACATCATTGTAGGGTTGGATGCTGAGGGAGGGTTTGGTGGTTTTATGCAACATGTTAGACATGGAATAGTAAATTTTATAGTATTGTTTGGTTAAAAACTCATATTTGAAAGATTAAATGAGTCTTCAATATATAGGTAACATATGATATAATATATGAAAATGGTAATAATGTGTTCTATATAACTCTTGACAAGTTAAAATATAATGCTTTTTTCTGTTCTTTTTTAATTCATTAACATAACGCATTATGCAGTCAACTAATCTTTAATACAGGAGCAGTAAACTTTTAAAAGTCCATGCTACGAAACCTAGTTAAAACACGATTGAAAACCAACTAACGGTACTGTTAAAACCTACGCCTGCCTATATTAATATTTTTTACACAGCCGTATTTATTTTGTATATTTTAAGTTGTTTATTATAGTAGGTAAACATGTAATAATATATTTAACAAAAGCACTGTAATTTATATGAAATCGGAATAGAAGGCTTTATTATTATTATTATTATAAATATGTAATAAACCATTAATAAATGAAATACATATAAAGAATCCTAAAATATAGTTTAAGAAATACTAATACTAATAACTTAGAAATACTAGTGCATAACCCCATCAGAGTCGGCAACTAACTGATCCAATAATCGTCCCGTTTGAATTCATTATATTTGTTCCATCGTTATTGCATTGCTGGGAATTTACTACTTTTTCTTAATTTCCGCTGCTATTTGTGTAATGTAATATTTAAGGGGCGTTCGAGTATTCAACTAGGGTTAGTTTTAACTGTTGGTTATAGAAGTTAACCTTTAATGTTATGATTGCATGGAAGAGATCACTGTGTAGTAATAAGGCTGCCAGTACAAACATATTTAATGTTTGTGCTATTATATAAGGCTGTATGTAATATGCAAACGAAGTGTAATAAAATAAAATGAAAACAATATTATACAAAGAGTGACTGAGTGAGATAGAATCTTTGTTTGTCTTTGACTTCGATGTAAGATTAGGATCTGACGCTTAGGTTTATATTAAGATTTACTCGAAAACTTCTTTCAGACATTGATCTATGATGACTTCTATGGCCAGTTCGTGGCAGTTTTATAAGGAACTATTTGGTGACTTGATTTTCATATAATGTACCTATAGTCCAGTCAATATAGAATTCCAGTTTGCATTAATTCCCAACAAGCTGCATGCACAAAAATTCAGTTTGTTGGAAATTAATGTAAGCTGGAGTCATAATTTAATCTATTTTGACTGGACTACTATACTTTAGTCTACCAAAGAAAAGCTTCAAGAGTGTTCATAGACGGCGACAACCATTTTCCATCACGTGGCTCGCCTACACGTTTGCCTCCTACTTAATACATAAAAAAATGAGGTAAAAATACCCAAAAACACATTTAACGCTAACAGACACCAAATTCCATTTATAACGATCATGAATAACTAACAAAATTGTAAAGAATTTGACATTCGGCAACTACACATGCTCCTTTCATCGCGAAACATCATTAATCATTTATCATTAATCATTACAATGAGACTTAAAAGGAAAGAGGATCCATCCAGTGAAGTAAACACGGGTCTAATGATACAATTGAAAGATTAATTATTTAAAATTTCATATTTGTTGAATGAACGGGTTGCTATACTTTCTATTCTTGGTTGAAGTTATTCTCTATCTTATGGCTATAGGAATAAGTTTTAATATTATTTGAACTCTGACAGGCGTCGGCATGTCTGATTATATGTATTTGTTATTCGAGCTACGATGACTGCGTATATCTCATTGATAGCTAACAATGGTTTTCGTAAGAATTCCTACTTCATTCATAATTTCACACTACTTGAGAAGCATTTATAAATTATTTTAAAATGAATTTACATGCAATTATTTGGCGTTATGCATTCAAAGTTTCTTAGTATATGAAATTGCAATGATTGAGATGTTTATGAGATTTTTTTTCTAATGCTTTTACAGATTTACGAATTGTTGAAATATTAGCCAAGTAGCCAAACGTAGTATAATATATAAAAAATCATACTGATTATGTCGAATGTGAAGTAGAGAAAGAAATTGAAATAAATAAAATATAACCATTATATTTAAGACATATGTACGAGTAAGTAGGTTACTCGTACACCAAAGCCCTGGCGTCAGCGGATCGCGCGATATATAATGTTTATTAACATCGATTAAATAGAGTTCAACATAACATCTTATTGTGTTCACACCCATCATCCCGTTCGCCACTCAAAATATGTAGTTGCTACCAAGAGCCGCTACAACATATAAAAGTTTTCATATTGTTTATAAAAAATTAACTCGATTCAATAGTTCAAAAACGCTTCGCTATAAAGAAGTATTTATTGAATATAAAAATAAAAACCGATTGTCCCGTAATAAATTTCCACTTACAGTCATTATTAACAATAATATTTCGATTAAAAAATCTATAAAGCTACGAATAATGACTGCCGGTAGCATAATGGGTGTCCTATAAATTATAAATATTGTCGCGTTCCTGGAATGGGGATGATTCGCAGATGAATCACTTTTAAATAACATTTTATTGTTTGAATGATATAAATGAACATAGCTATTTAGCTTTTGTTTGTAATAAGGGTGTTTTGTTTGTAATAGTGAAGAAAATTAAAAATACTTTTATGTGAATTTTAAGGCTAAAGTCCCCTTTGATTAAAAAATAAAAATATTTACTTAATATTAATAATTGTTCTAAGAACTTAGCTACCGCTTACCGTCGTAAATATCCTTATTTGTAAGTGTTCAACTATAAAAAATATAATTATATCGTATTGTGACTTATATCTATAACTACTTAGCTAGATGAACTTTATTTAAGTTAAAAAAGAACTAAAAATTTCATTTTTTTTTAACTTTTTTAATAATAACGTAAGTAGGTACGTATAGACCAGTAGTAACAACCTTCATTTATAAATATATACTTAGTCATTCAATACATTTAAAAACTCAAACGAATCTGTAATCGTAAAACCGCGTGTTTTTACTAACCACCAAAATATAATTTAGTGTTACATCTGTTTATTGACAACAAACTACGAACAGATGTTCGAAGGGAATATCTAACAATACTTGAGCGACTCTAGTTAAATAATAAACTTTAACGACACCTTATTAAGAATGTATTTGTTGCACATGAATTATTGTTATATAATTTATTATTTATTACAAATAAACATAAACTGTGGGTATACAAAAGCTTTTTAATCTGTGCACATTTGTTACGGGATTATGATCGAGGTGTAGGTAAATTGGGTTTTTTTAATTCGATCGAAATTTTGATTCGGTTAAGTAATATTTTAGAGGCTGGCTGTTTTTTGTAGTTTCGTCGGCGTTAAATTCGATTCCGTTTTATTATTCAGCTAAATATTTTTTCTATTAGTAAATAAACAATAATGCCATACAATGACGATTGATGATTCAAAAGTATTTCGTTAAGTACCTTTGACTTTTAATGCATTATCCCCACAAGAAACAATAGTATAAGTGTCATATTAATGTTACTTGGTAAAATGCGACAACCCCCAACCATGAAAATTTGCGAGATAAAAGGAGGAAAGTAATTACTTAAAACAAAAAGAAAATATGTAAAATGGATTATACCGTAAGTGTCGTGTTTTGGGCTTTTAACTAGCCTACGTAAGCCAGCAAAAAAAAAAAAATCAAAATGACAATGTCATCAAAAAATTCAATCATTTCTCTGAATGGATTATTCTGTAGTTTGTCAACAATAGAATAATGGATAAGATTATTTTTATTTCGGTGTTGCCACGAGAACTATGAGCTAAGCTTTTGCTATAATATTAACTTAATAAGTATGTATAAAGTAATTTTATGTTTTTTAATAAGGAATAACAGAAACAAAATCGTAAAATAAAACAAAAACTCGACCCGGCGCTAATCGTCCGCCATTACGTTGCCACTTCGCGCTAATTTTTGTGTCACAAAAAACGCGGCAAAAACATCGATACTTGACATAATTAGTTACTTTGATTTTGTCTTAAAACCGTATTTGAACTGTATTTTTCATTAATCAGATGTCAAACTACTCACATTTCAAAATTGTGATACTAACGTAGTAAATTAATATAGTTATCTGTCTGAATGTTATAAATATAATATAGCTACTAAAATATGAAAAGCAAATTTAATTGACATTATTTTTATTTCCTCTGTGTAACTGTTATAAAAAACAAGGAAATAGTTTTCCAAAAAACATATTTTTTTCATTACTTATGAAATTCTATATTGTCTATGATCAGGTCTGTTGTCAATTATGTATAATCTGTGCATCTGTAGACGTGCAAAAAACATGGCGCCAGTGTCATAGGTCAGTGACGACGGAAACGCCCTGAGAGGCTGAGATACGAAATATTCAAAAGTATCAATTTCTAATGACGTGTGCAAGGTCGTTCTTCTAATAATAAGAGACTAGACCCGCCCCGGCTTCGCTCGGCTGCTACTGGAATGAAAAAAGAATGGTAAGATTTAAAATTTAATATAATAGTAGCCCGGGTAGAAACGCGGGTTTTTTTAAGTCAAATGTATCTTTATTCAACTAGGCTACACGTAGTAACACTTTTGAATCGTCATGGTATTACAAAACATTTACCACCGGTTCGGAAGGCAGTTTCTATAGAAAAGAGAAGTTTTTGTTTGTTTTGTTTGTCACGTGTTTATATCGGGTTAAAAAAATATACTGTTTGTAAATGTTTGGTACCCTGTTTGGTAGTAGTATGCCAAACTTCAGCCCAAAACTATTTAGTAGCTTTTGCCTAAAAAGTCTGTTCTTCGCTTTTATAATGCGTAATTTTGAACATTAAGTCTTAACATTACCCGTACATTGTACGGCCTATTCTTTTTTGAACATTATATCTTACGTAAAATACTTGTAATAAGTATATTGTTAATGAACTACATTTCAATACAAACATTTACGTTAGCAATATTAGTAAGGGTTTTTTTAATCTTCATATTTTTAGGACTTTTATATTAGTAAGGATGCATTCGAAAGTGCACTTCGCCTAAAGCGGCTCCTTTGCGAGGCGAGCGCGCTACCTGAGCCCGGTCACAGTTCGTTACTGAATTTGCGATTCCAAATTTGAATTATGGCTGACATTTTTAAAATTTTTGACACTTTATTACTTTTGACCTTTTGTAATTGATGGAGTGCCGCCGTTTGTACGAGTTTGTATGCAATTTTGTGTTTCAAATATTCATATGGTTTAAAAATGTTAGTGTTATTACATTTATTCAATCAACATAGAATTATAAAGGCGTACAAGTATGTATATATATTATGTACCTACCTGTTCTATTTTTAAAATTTATTTAATCAATAATTAATAATAATTAATATAATAAGGTTAAGTTTGAATCTTATTTATTTAAAAGGACAATAAAAAATTGTTTACTAGGTATAAGCATGTAAAAATACTCACAACAGTAAATAACGAAAATATTTTTTTTTTATTCTTGAAAAATAGAAAGCCTTTAAGTGTAGGCTAAGATATAACTAAAGAACTAAAGTCATATGCTATAAGAAAACATTTAAAACCCGACCAAGTTAAAAAGTACTTTCTACGTGTGTTGCAAAAACACTTCTATACAACATTTTAAATGAGCAACATATTCAAATGAAACGAAAAAGAAAACAAATCAATAATACATAATCCTTTGAATCAAAACACCGACAAAGATTTGTTGAAATAAATATTTACGATCGAACGCCGCGAGATGTCGCAGTGTTGCCAAATACATTTAATTCCGAACATAATATTTATGGCGGCAATATTTAATTTTCGCGACCTTTTCGCTAACCGCTCGAGTTTTATTACTTTTTTCGGGTAACCCTAATCTGGGTGACTTGTTAAGTGATTCCTGGAGATTAATGGCGGGTTAATGAGCTCTTATTACGCTGGCAACACTGGCTTAATCGATTTTGAAGTTTATCGGTCGTTAGTCGATTATGTAGTCAGCGGTCGGGAGATATTTTTTATCTGTGTTCATTCGAAATCTGTCGTTTTGTTGTTATTTGTTTTTGAGTTTAATGTTTAGCGAGTTACTCGAGTGATGTTAATTTTGTTTTTAATGATATAAAATTTGGTGTTGTTGTAAAATATATATTGATCTTATATAACCCATAATATGTTAAACTAGTTATTTTGTTGAATGTATTTTTAAAATTACGTATTACCTAAACTCGAGTTTAAATAAACTCGAGACGGTTAATAATGTAGCACAGCAAACATTAAAGTCGGGATAGTAATTTAAAGGTTATAAGCAACTTATAACAAATCGTATGTACGGACAAAGTTTATATGAAAGTACACGCGGACGGAGTCGCGGGCAACAGCTAGTATGTTAATGCGTTTTTAGACGACCGTAGCTTTTAAGACGTCATAATTAATTGTGGATTAAGTTCATTTTCCATCATTCGCGGTTTCTTTACCTCACGTTAATATGCTAGATACGAAATGGCTTGTTCATTTTTAATCTACAGATTAATCTTAATATGCATACCTATTCCAAGATTTCACTATTCAAAGGTTATCGCACAGCTAGATAGGTCTATAACCTGCCTACTTCTCGCCGATCGTCGATTGTTTAATTAAAACTTAAATAACTGTAAAGTTCTGATATGTTAATTCGTTTAATTAGTTCACGCCGGGCCGCGCGATAAGATATCGATTTCACTTTTAAAACCAATAATTGTACGTTGCTTTAATGGTTAAACATGTTATGTAAGTATTGGTTGTGTTTCGTTGCTTTAGCAAACTGAGCAGTTTTGTTTGAGTAAATCAGTTTTTTTGACATATTTGATGATTTTATAAATAAGATTCTGATTTAATTATTAAAGCTAATAATTGAATTTTGTTTCATTGTTATATACGTACATCTATGAACCAACATTTATACAAGACAACAATAGAACTTACCTAAATAGTCTATAAAATTTATCTCGCGTTTTAATAGATCTCGCGAACTTATAAATAGTTTAACAGATTCTTAAAAAGTAGTATAACTTAATACCTTATTAAATAGGAAAACAAGTAGGTATAGATTTTAATGTTATACTTTTAGAGGACTTCCCAATCCTCCGGATATCTCCGATCCAATCGGATATCTCCGATACTATATGACTACCCACAGATATTTGAACGCGATATAAAGAATTCGAAATTCAAATTTTAAATAAAATTAATCGAATTCGAAATTCGGTATCTTGGTGATTCAGTATCTCAGTAGGCATAGAGTAAGCTGTATGTAGGCAGATGTTAGCCGCTCGTTAGCGAACATGCGCCGTTCTGCCTACATCTTAATTAAGGAGCTGCGTATACGAGCAGAGCGGCGACCAGAAAGTTGCGTTCCATTTTCAAATTTTTAAGATTTTTTTTTTTCAATTTTGAACGTAGCTTAAAAATTTTTGATATAGCATATGTTATAGATTCTTGTTCCAAATTTGAATTTCATTCGTATTCGGTATCTTCGCGATTCAGTATCTCAGTAGGCATAGAGTAAGCTGTATGTAGGCAGATGTTAGCCGTTCTGCCTACATCTTAATTAAGGAGCCGCGTATAGAGCGGCGACCAGAAAGTTCCTTCCATTTTTAAACTATAAATTTAAAAAGTTAAAGTCAAATTTAGAAATCTGTATTGTTTTTTTTTTTCGTTGTTAAATTCGAATTCAAGTCTTTTTAGTCTCAATGGTATGAAATATTCCTGTAGTCTATCTATACTACAAAAATATTTCATAAAATGTTGTTATAACTATTTACTTTGGCTATTATAATTTTCGTTGTGTTGACCAATTTTTTTAAGTTTAACCTTCCTCCGAATGTTACTACTGTAAGTACTACTAAGCATAATTATCGTGGTTCAAATTGACTTACATAATGTTATTTTTTTGCCATATTGGAATCTTTGTAGTATTGATTCTAAAGTCAAACCTTTCTGCAAATTTTACCAATGTAACTATAAGTAGCGCCACGAATCTTTAGCGCTGACCGAAACCTGCGCAGAAGTCAAAAATAAGGTATCGAAGGGATGGCGCGGCGCGTGGGGCGCGTGATCGTCGGGTGCGTTGATTGGTTCCCCAGTCGTGTTGTTTTTCTCGCACCAATACGTCAATTACGAGCGCGATTTCACATTCATATTCTCGTCCAGCGCTAAACATCCGTGACGCGACCTATAATTAGTATAATAATCATACAAATAATACTTCTATAACGTTAACTATACATTTATAACCTATGCCATACAAACTAAGTATATTAAGGCTCAACTTTCCCGTAGCCATGCCCTTATTAGGTCGAATATTGATGACCAATTAAGCGTCGTGTTCGGGCAATCTCGGCTACCTAAGATAAGGGTATTTGTTGGCGTCTACCAGCGGACAACTTTATGCTAATTTCGGACCCCCCCCCGTCCCAACTTCTCAATAACCCCCCCGCGTTCCCTTTGTAGCGTTAAGACGCGAAAGGACTATTGTATGAGCTTTAATTGAGTGGGGTTTTTAGGTATGGATTTCTTGAGGGTTAAGTTATATCATAAGTCCAAATTATTTTGTCGATCATTCTTCACCCTAAAAGTAGTATATATAT
>JADANM010006230.1:3710597-3734893 GCA_026213755.1 Eurema hecabe | reverse complement strand
CAACTACAACAATCTATACAATATCGATTTAACCAAACAAACACTTATTGTTTTACTTGTCACCGACGAAAAAAAAAATTATACATACAGACGAATTGAGAACCTCCTCCTTTTTTTGAAGTCGGTTAAAAACTCTATTGATTTTAGATATGGACATTCTTTTTTATGGAGTGATTCTTCAACATGTTGCATGGATTCCTATTATTACATATTTTTAAATTCAGAAATAATTTTTATGAAAAACTAGCTGTTGCTCGCGACTTCGTCCCCGTTGATTTGTTTTTCCATTATTTCTTCGCTCCTATTAGTCGCAGCGTTATCTTATGTAGCCTAAAGCCTTCCTCGATAAATTGTCTATTCAATAAAAAAATACTTTTAATTCGAACCAGTAGTTCCTGAGATTAGCGCGTTCAAACAAACAAACAAACTCGTCAGCTTTATATATATTATGATCTATATTATATTCTTTAAAATCAAAAATCATCAAGTCCAAATTAATGTAATTCATTAATTCCAAAATGCCAATCGAGAAACTCATCTTAATAAACTCTTTTTTAAAACTCAAGAAATACTGTACCCATAATGATATATTCTATTAGATCAATGTCCACTGTGCACATTTCTTCTCCATTTGGTCAATAATTGTCAAGTCAACATAAATCTTATATTCCATTACCTTATTTGAAGTGACCACAAACATTTGGGACTCCAAGGTGGTCTGAATGCAGCAAATTAGCTAGCTTTTGTTACCAGGTGTTTCTTGAATACAATCGCTTTGTTGTTACGTATTGTTGTAGGATATTTTAACGTTACTTGAAGTGCTTATTTGATTGTTGTTGAATTACTGTTTTTTTAAACTTATCGTTAAGGAAAAACATCTGTTTTTTTTGTTGAAACTCATAAATTGTCCTTAAGTTTAATGTTATGAAAAATAAACTATATAAATAGATAAGAAGTAGTAGCTATTTTTATTTACATACTATTTCTGTATCGCGATTTTTCCCGTTTTGAAACATATTTAATCCTTATATAAGTAGGTTAAAATAATCAAACACTGAAGCATATATGTTTATATGGCTTTTTATAAAGCCCTTTTCTAAGACTATTTCTGTAGCAAATTTTCATTAAAATCGTTTCATAAAATTACTCGTAAAACCATAGTAGACAGACAGTTTAGAATAATTTTCGCATTAAAAACAATTAATTAACAATGTCAATGAAACATAACTTCCCTTACGAAGTCGGTTAACCAATCCAGGGCCCATTAAATTCTGTCATTAAAGCTAATAAAAGTGACTCATTATGCTGCGTAGGCGCCGGCAAATAAGCTTTGTTCGAGCCGCTTCGGAAATTAGTCAAAGGATTGTTGGTTTACTAAATGCGACTGCCGCGGTAGCGTATTTGTATTAGAAGTACACGGTTCATACATATAGGCAGGTGCTTCGGTAAGCGGTACTTCTCTGTGTGTTTATATGACTACTTTATTTTGAGTTTTGAAGGCGATTATTGTCCATGTGAAAACTCAAATAGAATGTTCTCGAATCTGGATATGTCAGTTTTGATAGTAATGCGTAAATCGCGGGTATATTGTTTACTTTAGCAGGTCATATTTTGAATGTTACAGTAACTTAGTCTGTGTGACTATTTTTTTATTGCACTGAATTTAATGACCATTTGTCACAATGATAGTGATAAAATATAGTAATAATATACATCCATCCTATAGAGTATCTTATATTAATTTTGATTATGAAGCTATATTAAGTATCTGCTTAATATAGCTTCATAATACATATCTATCTACATATCTATGTATTTATATTGTTATAATCTCTTTAAAGGTATTTTCTTAAAATATGCGCATAACCTTCGACTTATTATGTCTTGTTAAACCAATATTGTCTAAAGTAAATACAGTATTATGCAGATCCTAGTTTGTTGTCTGTATGTCCTGTGTCCATATTGCTAGTTAAACGTATAACCTACATATTATTATTTTTATATTACTAAGTATTTTATAATAAACTAGCCACGCCTCGCGGCTTGTCACAGAACATGTAACACATAAACCTTCCTCTTAAATAAGTATGTCTAGATAGATAGATAGACACGTAAAAGTGCCAATCATTTTTTTACGCCATATTTTTATAAGTACCGAAATAATAGCATAAGAGGACTTAATAATCAAGCTTTATTCAATTATCATAGTATAGGGAACAAAACATCACTTCAATAGATAACTGAACTATTTTAGTGTACGTACTTAAATAAATTTTGTATTGTCGAATAAAGCTCTTGTAGTTGGCCTGTTACGTTTAAACGCGGGTAAAAGCTATGTTTATTATTCCTTTAACTTTAAACAGCTCGAACAACCATTATTGTCCAAACTGTGAACAGATGTCCAAAAGAAAAAAAGTATTAATGGCTCATAATTCACTTATTCATAACTAATTGTTCTTCTATTTCGTTCAAGTTTGAATAATGGATAATGTGAGGCGTGAAATAGCTGCGTTTTTTTTCGTGAAATTTGCACCGTGAAGTAGGCGCCATGTGGTCGTAAAATTGTCTTGGAAGCTTTTGGTTTGACCGCTGATGTTAAGACGGACAGACAAGCAGATAGAACATTAAATATAGTTTTTATTTAAGTCTCTACAAGAACTACGTGTACTCATTGTGTTTTATAATTACTATGCATTTTGTTCATAGTCGCGAATTTCATATTATGTAGTACTTATATCAGATTTTCTATTTATATTTTCTTAAATAAAAGAAGAACTATCTTCTCTATTTTATGCTGCAATAGAAATATGTATATTCTTAAAAAAACTTTTTTATACTACGAGATTGAAAGAGCTACTTTCTTGATTTACTGAACCGTTCTTGGAAAAAACAGCTGCCTTATTAACGTTTTTTTAATGCATTTTACTAATGTTTGTACTGCCTTACGCTATCTAATAATCGACACTTTAAGAACCTACATTGGATATCGCGTTTTATTTAAAATCATTGTGTAGTTATTACATAAACACGCAAGCAAATTTGAAACGAGAATAGTTCAGCGCTCAGCAAACCTATCTAAATAGACCTAAGACTGTTGCATCTGTTAATTTCGCTCGCACTACGCAAACTCTATGTAAGGTCCAAGCGGCGAACACAAAAGGCACAATACACAAATTTGTTTCTAACGAGCGTCCGTCACGCCTCCTTCAAACGAGACTCAATGACGCTCACCGGCTTTTTTTTTCGTTCAAAAATCTGTTGCGAAAGTTAAAGGTTATATAGCTTTAAATCTATAATGAATAGCTGAAGCATTTGTATGAATGCGCTTATCTTGAGGTACCTATGGGTCTCATTTGAAAGACTATTGTGTACTAGCTGTGCCCTGCGACTTTGGGCAGCATTTTTGAAAATGCCCCAAGCCGCGCCAACAAACGTTCAGACGATTCTTTAAATTGCCATTACTTTTTTATTTATCAACAGATTGACATGAATTAAACACTAAATGTTAAGTGAAGCTTACCACAATATATCATTGAAAACCCTATCTAGATAGGATAAGCCGTTTCTGAGATTATCGTGCACAAACAAACAAACAAAAATTCCGAAAATCATTGTTTTGGGTTCTATTGCGTTAATAAAGGTCTTCTATAATATTTTTTCTCATATATCTTCCATGTACAGACAGCAACTCGTTACGTTTTTATTATATGTATAGATAAGTTAGCTACATACATGACAATTCTTAATTTACTATACTAAAATACATTATAAGATTGAAATATAGTAGGAAACATTAAGAATACGTTAACTTGCAAGCAAAATGAACTACAACTATGTCCAATTTGATCAGTATTTACTAGGTAACGTTCTCCTTGTTATATTTCTAATAATTGTATTAATGTTTGTACTTCCTTTTATAGACAATTACATTTTGTGGTCCTCATAGAATATAGGTAGGGTAGGCCTTGACGGCAAGGACGAAGGGTTAAATCCACAGCGTTTCTTGTAAAAAAAATTAGGAGCGGTTGAGGAGATGAAATCTTGATTACTAGTTATTCAATATCTGATTATTTTCACAATGCTGACGTTTTTTATAGTATCTGACAAATTCCACACAATTCTTTTAAGTTTGAATTTAAACATTGTAATAAACCAAGGAGGTTCGACTTATTAATATTGAAATAGTTTTCACTATCTTGATTATTCTTTTCGTCCATCTGCTCCGATATATACAATACCTATTAAGTAATATACATATCTCCTTCATATTTTCCTTTATACTTCCTTTAAAGAACTCTTATTTATTCATTTTAAAAACCATTCAAGTACCTTACATTGCTTGTTAAAAACCGCTTATATACATAAGTCTGTCGTAATAAGCTCCGAACTACACTGGAGCTTGTTAAAAATGTTTCAAAGAGACTAAAATTTCAACGATTTCAATACAAGAAGACGTTGTTTATAATTCGTATGGAAACTAACGATTTTAAGTCAGGGTGAATGCGCACTGCGGAAGCGTTTGTTATTTCACCGTTATAGCTCGCAAAGAAGTAGGTAATTAACTTACTAAGAAGTAGGTAATTAGAATTAAGTATACTCTTATGTTGTATTGAAAAAAGTGTTTTTTCATTTAGTATTATGTAGAACATTGCACTGCTGTTTTGTCTCGTTAGCCTGTGTACCATGGTAGGACCCGAACTTACCCTGCCACAGCATCAAACATTTTACGAATTAATAGTTTTCTAAAAATAAATAAACCACAATCGCGCTAAAATTTAGAACAATTTTAATAGAATTTTTGCGAGTACAAATAAACCTTCCTAAGAGGAACCACTCTTTCTGATGAAAAACAGACAAAGATAGAGAATTATACTATGTAATGATAACTACGCTAATGCTTGACCATATTCACTCGCCACAAGTTCTCAACAAATTATTTAAATATCGTTAAATCCCAAAATTGGTAGTGCGCGGTAGACCGCGTTTTTTATGCGTCATCAAAATGGCGGATCGGAAGCCATTTTGCGTTCGCAATGTTAATTGGGACGATAAAGGGACGTTTCGCGGAATATTTAAGGGGAATGCGGTTGAAGCAAAAAGTTTTATCTCGTGTCGATTAAAATTCCTTGTTGAAATCGAACAAATGAGACTTTTTGTGGGCCGCGCCCGACACTCGACTACAATGGGCAATGGTCGATAGTGAGAAATCTTACACTATGTGGTTTTTTTGTTGATAAAAAGTGCGCAATTGACAGTCCATGGCATGCTGTGTACCATTTACGCCTTAGAAGACACTAGCTGTTGCTCGCGACTTCGTCCCCGTCGGATCTATTTCTATTATTATGTTATAGTAAGTCAATCTTAGAAGATAGTTATATACTGTCGCGGACTTTTTTTAGATCATTTAAAGAGGAATAATTCTTTCGTACATATTATTTTGTATCTTGAACCGTTTTCGCAGCGCACGCAAAGGAAGCCCTCAAAGATGAATAATTTTCCTCGTTTTTTCCATATTTTCCATCATATCTTTGCTCCTATTAGTCGCAGCGTGATGTTATGTAGCCTAAAGCCTTCCTCGATAAATGGTCTATTCAATAAAAAAAGAATTTTTCAATTCGAACCAGTAGATCCTGAGATTAGCGCGTTCTAACAAACAAACAAATTCTTCAGCCATATATATTAGTATAGATATAGATTACTTACCAGACACTATTTATTTCTAGTTTAAGGTGTATTTCTGTATTCTATAGTAAATTGTTAATAAAGTATTTTTATTATTATTATTTATTATTTATCTTAACCCTCTGTATATAATAATAATAATAATATTTCAGGACATTTATACACAGCGCCACCTAGTTCCAAGCTTAACCGAAGCTTGTGTTATGGCAACTAGATAACGTAATAAATTACATATACATACTTTTATTTTGTAAATACACACATACAATACATAGCAACACCCAGACCCCCGAAAAATACAAATGTTAATTACAAATATATTTTTCCGGTGTGGGGATCGAACCCAGTTGTGCTACCACTGTGCCAAGTCGTCAATATATGTATGTCTATTTCTTAATAGTATGTATGTATCTATGTATAGATATTGAAACTATTGGCTTATACAAAAATTACTGAACGCTAAGGATTAACTACTCAATAAGTAACCTCTAATTAAATAAATTTTTTGAAGGTCGTTGTGGATGAGTAAATAATTATATAAATATATTTTTACTACCCTTACAAATAGGTATTTATAATAACAGTTCAAACGAAATGGATAACCATATTTAATAGGACTAATAGTTTAGATGACAGACATAATTATATACAACCCTTCAAATAAGCAATCTCTTTTTGTTTTACCATAGAGTCAAATCGGCTTTTAAAGTCATATAAAAATAAACTCATGAGTCCGATGTGTCATATTACAAGTATTAATAGCTTTGTAATGGGTATTTGAAAGCGAAACAAATATAGTACCACTTTCTTTATACCGCCGACCCTCGTCTTCTGGTTAGATGTTACTTTAAATTAACGTTACCTACATAAACGTATAACGCATAGACTGATAGTCCCTTAATAATTAATCGGTCCGCCGTAAGTGAAGCCAAAACTGTAATTACCTACATATTATGTAGTTGTTAACAGCACCTTCTTATACTCGATGCCACGCACACAAACCCACCGATAATGTTGGTGCTATAAGAAATTTCCCTATAAATGTAAAAAAATTGAAATCTACAAAATATATACGTATTTTAAATAAGCAAAAATTTTGAATAGCCCAATTTATAATCGTCTATAAAAATGTCCTGAATTATAGTCAGTTTTCTATTCACTTAGTGTTAGCTAGTCTTCTGAGGTAATCTTATAAATCTAGCCATCAGCGAAGGTCGGCGCAAATCAGTATTCTATTCCTACTCCTAATACGGCGTTAAATGAAATGCTTTATAAATATAATATCTATCTCTTTATCCGTTATATTTAGTTTCTTATTTTTAACTGGACAGCTTTTCGTTCCTGTATTATGAATCTAAAAATCTAACTCTAAAAAGGTAGAGGTAACAGTGTTTTCGGTAAATAAATTTCTCATAAAATGGCTCATTTTGTAATAGTTATTTTCTCATAAAATACGACAAAAAACACATGATGCCTCACCATTGAAAAAAAATCGATTGATAATCACACATTTCCAAATGATTATTACTGAAGAAAAATATATAATTTTTTTTAATACTAAGTATGCTACAGAACCTATTTTTCATATTATTTTTATTTTGAAAATAAAATATTTAAGTACAAAGTTGAATTCTGTTAGGTGTATTATTTAAAATAAAATTATAACCTCAAAAACAAACAACAACACGCTTATTAGTTAAATACCCACTTAAAATGAACCATCATTCAATGGTATACCCCGGTAATTAAAAGATCCATAGACAAGGAAGATGTCAATTAGCATGTAGTATTTTTTCCGCCAGTTTTTGTACAAAAACTAATATGATTAATGACTGGTAACACGAGTCTACGTAGGATACAAATTGTCTATGGCACATCGTTTTTAGTGTCTGTGGTTTAAATACTTTCGAGTATAGATTGTCGATATTTATTTTAACGTTATTTAATTTATCGTATTTATAGTTAATACAAATAATAAATGTAGGTTAAAAACTTAAAAGTTAATTAACACTATCAGGCACTTCAATTTTTTAAGAATACCAGGAAATCATAACCTTACAAGAATACATGGCCTATATCTGAAAGATCTTTTGTTTTCTTAAGCTATGCTCTCTGAAAAATAGGATCATTTGACTATTTTTTTATCATAAGTAGGCTGTTCTAATATATAATAATATAATTATAAAAAAATGTTTCGCAATGTACAATTTAAACCGCTTGAAGAAACGTTTTAAATGCATGAATACCTAACCAATTTTTAATTATAACCAAGAAGTTCAAATACTCTTTTAGCTTTTAAAAATATATGCCATACTTATCGATATTACTTCAACATCACTACCAAGTTTTTTTACATACCTATTAACTTAAGCAAAGAGGTTTTAATATTTAAAATTTTAAAACAAACCGTATCACCATTCGTTAAGTGTTAAATTAGGTACGGATATATGGATGTATCAAAAATATATTTCGGTTAATTTGACTGAAATATTTCCTTATGGTATTCTATTTTGACATTAGTGTTAATAGAGCACAGGTGTTGGCGGGAATTTGGAGAATTCAGGAATATTTATGGCGTCTTGCGTTGGTCATCATTAATGCTTTTTGGGAATAGTAATAATTATTTATTATAATTTGAAGATCTTATTGTACAAAAGTACGATCTTCCTATAACATAGTTTGTTTAAAAGACATTGTTTGTTTTGTACACACTGGACTATATGTACCTAATGGATACCTACTGGTTGGAATTGAAAAGGTGTATTTTCAAATTTCAATGCAAAATTTGGAATTTTGTCATTGTTTTTTATGTGTAAATAAGATATGAAAATATAAAAGTAACCACATGACAAAAGCCGTCAAGTTGTCACTTTTCATTTCGCGATGAATTAATCTCTCTAATATATAAATTACGTGTCACGTTGTTTGTCCGCGATTGGCCCTTAATCTACTGAACCGATTTTAAATTAAATTTGCACACCGTGTGCAGTTTGCTCCAACTTAAAAGAGATAGCTTACATGATAATAATATACGAGCGCAGCAGGGGCGGGTCGCTAGTTTGTTTAATGGTTCTAGGTTTCAAAGTTTATATGAAAGTCCACGCGGACGGAGTCGCGGGCAACAGCTAGTTTATAATATTAGTAAGATTGCGTATAACGATCGTGTCGGAGTTTTGGCGGGAATCTCGCGGCGTCTATATGTAATCTCGATTGAATATTCCTTTTTTGGTGCATAAAGTGATTTAATGTTTGATAGTGATAGTGAATCATGCAGTAAACTAGCTAATAAGTGTCCAAGAAATGAAGAATTCATTTGAGAGTGCATAGTAGCGCCCGATTGCTTCAAGATTCGTCGAGGTTCTTCGTAAAGTTCACTATCACTTTACGAAGGGCAGAACGTAACGACTGACTGACTCGACTAAAGACGACTTGATGACGATTTTACTTGACTCATATCGACTTTTATCTTGACCACGTTGCCTTTTATTACATTGACATTGGCAAAAAGCTAGACGCTAATGCCATAATATAAGAAAGAAAGAACGATCGTGTCAAATGTCACTAACGAAAACCATTTCCAAGTTAATGAAGTTTCAACAAAAACAGTAGGTTAGTAGGTGATTAGCAAATTTGTTGGGAACACGTGCACAAAATGATGCGGTATCTTGGTGTTGCCACAATAACTATTAAAGAGTCGCCCAGGAATGCCCGGAATGGGGGCAAATGATTTAGATGGCGTTCACTAATGTGTAGCCAGGTTATTTCCGTTGCACTTTTTTAGGTAGATTTTGACAGAAATTAGAGAATTGATTTCTACTGAATTTAAATAAATTTGTGTCTAATAAATAAAATGCTCCTTACTATTATTATATTAAAATTACTAATAGCTAATAAAAATCTGAAAGTGGGAATGTTTGTTATGCCTTCACGCAAAAACTACTAGACCGATCAACATGAAATTTTGTACACATATTCGGATCGTATCAGAATGAACGAAGGCTTTTTATTAATTTTTTTTTTCAAATAAAGCCTATGAAATTAATTCAATCTACAATTAATAAAAAAATATTTTAATGGATTCAATGCGAGCGAAGCCAAGTTAAAAGCTAGTTATTTATAAACCACACAGTAACAAAATAACGTTAATAGTTTCATTATAGTCAACAATATGTTATTAAAATCAGCGTTTATCTTAACTGATGTTCAATTCCATACAAATTTACTATGAAATTAGTTATGCGAAATTTAACCTTATTTCTATAGGCATAAGACATTATATAGAGTCTTTAAACAAATAGTATTTTTCTTCTCACCCTACATAATTAACCGTTTTCCCTTCCGAATACAAAATTCCTATTTAGTACCAACTATGGGAGAGAGATACCAGATAGAGGGATACGTGTGTGAGAAAGAGACGGAAAATAGGGGTGAAAACCCTCAGATATAAGGGTGGTTAGATATTGGTGACCCTTTGCGGACTATTTTGGGCATGGCTTACTGTAATGGGATAATAAGTGTTTGAACATGTCTTGTTAAAAATTTAGGAATCAATTTTTGATTGTGAGTTCTTGAAATTCGATATTACTTATTACGTACAGTAAAATTTATATTTTTGATAAAAGTAGGAATAAGAATAATTTATTAACATTTTTTTAAAGAACACGTCAATATGCATTAATTATACGTGAAGGTTCATTTATATTAATTACGTAGTTATATAAAATATAATCTTAATATATACAAAACTCGTATCACAATGTTTGTCGTCAATGGACTCCTAAACCTTAACCTTAACCGATTAATTATAATAAAATTTGCAAACCATGGTTTGCAGTTCGATCCAACTTGAGAGATAGGATAGCTTACATCCCGGTATATCCCAGGGGACGACAACACCGCGGGAGACAGCTAGTTTACCTATATTTTTCAGATTTAATTTATATTAATATATTAGGTAATTATTTACCTACACTATTACAAATGCGAAAGTTTGTGAGTGCATACGTTTGTTATTTCTTCACGTCTAAACGGCTGATGCGATTTTAATATTTCTTTAATTATGGAGCTGACATCCGGACTAACACATAGGTTACGACTTACCTCAGGAAAATACACTATTTATTTTCCCTAATAAACCGCAAGCAACACTTCGGAGCACAGCTAGTTAATGAATAATAATAATGCTTTATAGAGCTAAGGTGTAGTTTTCTATATTAGTACCTATTGCTGCTAATCTATACTAATGTATAAAGAAGTAAAGTTTGTGTGTTTGTTAAATTGTAAGGGGTAATCGCGGGATCTACTGAACCGATTTTAAAATATCTTTCACCAATAGAAAGCCACATTATTGCTGAGTGTCATAGGCTATATAAAAAAAGATTGTTTACATTATGCCCAACGAACTGGGCACAGGTCCGCTAATATTTAAGAAAAACGATGCCCCGGTCTTTTTTTTTTGAGAAAATTTTCAAACATTTCCCTAGGAAGGTTATGTCGAACTCATCTGACTTTAGGTATAGTGGGACTATTCCCACAATGATCCACTATTCATATTTAATTGTCGTTTAGATATAAAGATATATAAACACTATTTGTTAAAAAAATGATTAAAATAAGGTATCCATTCTATTTGTGTATGAGGTTTAAAACTAAGGAACGTGTTTTAAATGCGAAAATGCAAGATGTGTTGTACCTAACCATTAGGCATTTAAGATACATGTAGATTGTAGATATCTTTACGTAATTTATTTATTTCAAATTAAACCATAAATTAGTGAATTTTCAAAGGCGTTTAAGAATGTCATACTAACCTACCCGTTTATAGGGTACTTAATAATAGACAATACCTTAACACAACCTAATCCACCATTTAAATATCTCAGTTCTCACGGGATAAGCGTCACGTTACAACGGGGATTTTATTTATACCCGCAATGAATTAGTGAATGAATAACACAGCTAAGCGTCCGATTGTGACATAGACTGTAAATCACGTGCTAATTTGAAACGGAGCCGTAAACAGAACCGAATTTCAGCGAGCGTCGCCCCTAATCTCCTAAAGGGAACCGCTCTCAAAAGGATTTAACAAGCGGCATTCACTGCTCATTATATTTTTATACTTTATACCTCTGGTGGCGGACATAAAGTGCGCGATCAAAACACGCGAACCCCTACAAAAGGTAATTATGTTTTGATTTCTACAAAAAATTCGAGTATCACAAAGGAGGCTAACGAGATAAGAGCGTGCTAAATCGCTGCCCCCGTCCCCGCGCGCGGATCAGTTCGCCCGAGCGGTCGATTGGCTGAGCGAGACAGCCTCATCCGGGGGAGGGGCTACGATCAGCCACGCCCCCGACCAGGCGAGGGTATCCGCCGCCGCTAGCCGGCCAGTCAACCTCCGACCGCGCCCGCATGCGTACACGATCCCACGATCGCGACCCCACTGTGAATGTGCTAAATGGAACTGACCGGTCAATGTTAAAGAAACAAATATACGAGGAGAAAGACGTGAACATGGCGATACAGAGCGTGTCGAGGTATCCGAGCAGCCCGGCGGAGGCGACCGAGCCGCCGAAGGCTTCGAGGATCAGCTTCAGCGTGGCTTCTATTCTAGCTGATACTAAAACTAACCAAGCGGATGAAACGGCGGAGATGATGAGGCACCACAGGATGATTCCTGAGTCTCCTTTGAGACAATCTCCTGAAGCGCAGCCGGAATTGCCAGGAGACAAATCCCCTCGTCCGTCGTCAACACCTTTAAATGTGAACGGGAATTTGACGTCCTCAGATGAAGAATACGAGGACTCTGTTAACCAGGAGGACTCGATAGTCGATGTGGAGGACTTGCAGAATGCGAGTGATGAGGAGGAACGATCGAAGGGGAGACTGGGGCCGATTCGACCGACGCCGTTCAGCGCGCTGGCGGCGGCCGCGGCGGCGTACCACACCCTGGGGTGGGCCGGACCCCCGCCGGTAGTGCCTTCATTCGGACCATTGTTCCAGTCGCACTTTCCTGGACATTTAACAGGTAAATTGATCTTTCTTAAACGTAGCACTGTAAAATAAATTCTTAAAGTAGGTAATTGATTTAGAGTAGAGTAACTTAGCTATAAATTTTGCTGCATTCCGGGATAGATAATAATTAATTAATTTAATTTCCTACTAGTGATATAAAGTAAAAAGTCGGAACATTAAAGTGTATAATAATACTAAGAGATCGAGTTAATATTCCATTGCTAAGCAATTAGTGAAGAAAACTTCTTTCGTCAGAACCATTTATCACTTTCGCTTGTCACGTCGCTGTCGATATTGCCTTTCGTAGCAATCACCTAACTATCTGATTATTTATTATTGACAATATATTAAGGATCTGGATAGCTTTAATATGCTTGCTAGTTGTTACACGGCAATACTCCTTAAATATTTGACAGATAAAAGATCAGTTCAGAAATCAGTAAATACCATAGATTTAGAATGCGTTTCGCTAGTACATTCTATATCTATGGTAAATACTTAACATACGAAAATGTCATATTTAAAGTTACTATGAAACAATATTTCTTTATCTACAATATAAATGTAATTACTGTACATTAAATTAATAAAAACAAATTGTTATTAAGTAATTTAAAACAAAATTCGTAATTATAAGAATAGCTACAAGATAAATAGCTCATAGCACATTATTTGTACGCGAAATAATTTCCTTAGTAATTACGCTACATAATTTAAACAACGAATTAAATATCTCTTATGGCTATAAAAGATTATATACTTAGATTTTAATATACTTAATTTACGATCATTATTTTAGAAATAAATTCACTGTCGATTTTTAATATACCTAAATGCGAATTAAAAAAACTAATACGCGCCAAAAAGAACTATCAGAATGAATGGTTCATTAACCCAGCTAAGGTCAGAACAACTACCGTGTAATTCATGTGTTCCTGGTACCTTAGCGTGATTCTTGTTTGTTAAATGATATATATGTTAATAATTTTCAATAAACAATTACACAAAAATTCAATTGCTGATGTAAATATTGAAGCAATTAAACAGTTAATTGCAAATATATGCAATTAGTTGGCACGCATTACGAATGAATATATAATTCGTCTATTGCATAATATTGCGTTTTATAGGGGAATGTTGGTTGGCAGATATTGCTGTGAATGCTAAGAGTGCCTTTCTAGGTTCTATAATAAACTGCCTTTGAAAGTCTAAGCTAACGGCGTCATTTGATTACCTAAGTCTTATATGTTTGAATTAATTTAATCAAAATAACAATAGTATTATTTCTTATAATAATGCAACTTGCGCTACCTCCCTAGTAAAAATCACGCACATATAATTATTGTTTTTATTTATTAAAAAACGATTAGACAATAAAATTATTTATCAATACGGTATAATTATTTCAAGTGCCTATTGTGTGCGGATAATTTTTCCATTTGAATCTATTATAATATTCTTTTAATTGTTAATTAGAAGCTGAAAGATTCATTTTATTGTTACTGAGTTACACGAGTTGGAATTTATTTTTTATTAGTGGTTTTTTATATTTCTCTTTATTTAAAGTTGGCAACACCGTGAGTCTTGCTTGCTTTACTATTTAAATCATCCTTAACTCTCTTCCAACCTGCCTGCAAAAATGCCCACTATCTCTTAAAAAATATACATAAATATATTTATCCTTATATACCAGCGACTTCTCTCGCATATATTAAGCAAGAATTATACATATAAATCTTCCTTTTCATTAACTTCTTCCTCTTAAAAAAACCGTTTGATCGGTTACCTAGTTTAAAGATTTAAGCATACATATAGGGACATAGATAGAAACTTTGTTTTATACTATGTACCTTATACTTAATCACTTAACAAATAACTTAACGAATTGCTTCCTATAAGTAAATTAAGCTAATGTAATTACACTTATGTATGGTATGTGGGTCGAAAATGCAATAAAACAACAATGTTGCTAATTATAGCGATTACATTCGTAATTAATCTCCATTTTTCATTCAATACATAATTCTGACATTTATTATACTTAATACATACCATTGTTTTCGTAGCATTTATGTTCTATTGTATTTTCATGTGCTTTGTGTTAGATTGAACTTGTTTTAGATGTCTGTGAAACATGTTTCTTTCAACAAAGCGATTTGTTTTAAGCAACCGTCTTAGACTAGAATGAGTAATTCTAGTTAGATTTTTTTTAACTACTCTTATACGAAAAAAAATCTATTAAGAATAGTCAAGTCGACAGTTGAAACCATATACTTAATACCTGTCTATGTAATTCTTTTTGTTCTTAATATAAACTCGTATTCTATTTTACAAATTATTTTTGCACTTTTTTTTTATTCAAGACAAAAAATCACAAACAAAAGAAGGCTTGTACTACCTTTATTGTAGCTGGCAACCCTTTTGAATGTAACATAACCTCAAAACTCCGAAACTTTGAGCCTAATGTACACGAGCCCAAAATCCCTTGAGACCGGTTACAAGCAAGCAAAGCCGTGCATAAATAACGGATCTGTCGAAATGCGAAAACAATATTTGCTCAAAATGGCGGTAAAACAACATGGCGACCGACTTTGCATAATACCCTCATTGACTGCTTATTTGTACTAGACATACTGTTTTGACTTAACATATTATTTTACATGACTGCCTGGAAGTTTATTTTATTTATTTATAAAGAAAAAGCAAATTAAGATTTATTTTATAAAAAATTAACATATTCAGATTCGTAGGTACTTATGATTTGATAGGTACGAATCTGCCATATTTAAGCCAACATAAAATTAAATCTAAAATCAAAATTAAAATTTTAATCAATACTCATTGCATTTAAAGATCGTTTTCTACTTCAAAAATATATTATTATAATAGTAGTATTTGAATTTATGCTAAAAATTCTTCACGGAAAATCTGAAAAGGCTCTCATAAACTTGTACCAGCTTACATTTTTCTTTTTTGATCGAATAATAATAATGTATGGGTATATATAAATATATTACATTGTTGTTAACAATCATCCTTTGTCTATGTAAATAATAACCTTAATACATTACGCGTAAATTATTCGTTAGGAATTTATGAAAAACCTCAATTAAAAAAAGAACATACTTAAATACAGATTCTTAAAAAAAATAGTTCATGGGCAGTGTTATTTTGCTTAAAACCTTTTTAGTTTTTTTTTTATAAAAATACTGTTTAGTTCCTACTAACAGAATTGTTTATTTGCAAACCTTTCTTAGTAGGAAATGAAAGTGTTAAAGCTTTCACACAGTTCTTGAAAGTAGGTAAACATGTTTTAGGTACTAGCGTATCAACGCGAACCTAGATTTGTTGATAGTTGATACCTAATCATTATTCTAAAGACGTTTATATTTAATCGAGTTAAAAAATTCATATTCAATATTAAAAAAAAACATATTCAACCGTTTTTTTCGTCGATGATATGAACAATCATTTACAGGTTAGGTATGCGAAAATTGCCTACGAAATACGATAAAGAAAATTTGATAAAGAAAATAATTATAATTTAAAATACGGAATTCCTTAACTTACTTCTAACAACATCAAAACAGTTATCGAATGCATATCTAACCTACCAAAAAACCGGTAAAAACCTAACCTCAAAATTGCACGTTGGCACACAACGAAAACCGATAAATCAAAAATGTTGCTGCACAACGCTATGCATTTACACAAATTCAACATTGCATTCAACGTTTAATTGATTAAATTTCAAGAACAAAATTATATTCGAGCATGCGACCATGTAATGGCGACGACACACGACATTCAATTTACATTTTTCATTAATTAACTCTAATTTTTTTTCGTTACGTGTTCTGTTGAACGGGCTAATTATATTACTCGTGTTGTTTAACAGATAGATATGCTGATTATTGCAAACGTAAATTGTCGGTGATAAGTCTATGTAGGTACATAATTTAAAGTTATATTACCTACTGAAAGGATTGTAGGTACTACTGATGGTATTTTAAGTTTCATTCACAAACATATTTTCATGAATTTCCTTGAACATATACAAAATATACAAAAGCGTGGTTACGGTTACATGGTTAAGGTAAGGCGTTACATTATAAAAAGACGTGAGATTGCCATACACAAATTAACATATTATTTAGCCTTACGAAAACTAGTATTATATTAAGTTAATAAAAAAAGGCCTACCAAGTTATCGAAAGCAAAAACCGATTCAAACCTTAAAGCGAATCGAAAAAACCGTCAAATAAAAATCCGTAAAACCGGTTATCGGGTACAATAGCCTCTGTATTACCGCTTTACGAGCTATAATAAGCGTTAATATGCCTATTACCTGTATTTCCCTATTTGTTTACGATCCTGAATAATAGTTTATTAATGTGGAATTGTGATGCAAAACGGTTGAGGGAATTCGATTAAGACCACTGATTAGGTTCGATCAACAATAACACTGAGATGAAGCTACGTGAAATTAATCTGAAGTTATATTATAGTGCGCGTCATTTATGTTTAGCGCTGGACGAGAATAGCTGCGCATCGGTAGAATCGCGCTCGTAATTAAAGTATTGGTGCGAGAAAGACAACACGACTGGGACAACCAATCAACGCTCGCGCACCCGACGATCACGCGCCCCGCGCGCCGCGCCGTTTCCTCGATACCTTATTTTTGACTTCTGCGCAGGCTCCGTTCAGCGCTAAAGATTCGTGACGCGTACTATACTTAGGTTATAGAATACTAGCTGTTGCCCGCGATTCCGTTCGCGTGGACTTTCATATAAACTTTGACACCCCCTTTCCCATAACCCTTTTTTTCAGTTTAAAAGTAGCCTATGTTTTATTTCAGGCTCTAGACCATCTGTGTACGGAATTTCATTACAATCGGTTCAGCGGCTTTCAACCCCTCGCGCAACCTTTTGGGGGTTGATTAAAAAAAGTAGTTTGTCCTTCCCCATGCTTTAGACTATCTTCGTACCAAATTTCGTTCTAATCGGTTCATAAGTTTTAGCGTGATCGAAAGACAGACAGAGTTACTTTCGCATTTATAATATTAGTATGGATAACACATAGTTTCGCAATATGAGCACGCAAAGTAAAGCCATTTCAAATAAGTCAATTTTGTTAACTTACATAGATCGTCGCTATAGTCGCCAATACAATAAAAAAATAATTTTGTAACACAAAAGGATGAATACTAAAACGACTTCTCATATTACTTTTCTCCCTGATAGATGTTTTGAGAATTACTTAAATTCGATTTGCATTTAAGTGTTAAGGTATTACCTAGTGACGTAAGAGCTACCTTTCTTAAAATAACAATGACCTTCGTAAGATCAGACTTGTTAAGTAGGAATGGTTGTATTTTAAATGTAGGTATTTATCCCAGATTGATGATAGATTTTTAAATATTTGTCCAGCTTGAAGAAAAAAATTAAGCTTTCATGTTTGGATTACGAGGAAATATTAAAAGGTGGAAATTACGATTTTTATTACTAACGATGCCCGGTGTTATTAGAGCAAATAAATTTTTATTTTCTCGCAGTAAAAACGTTTGTGTTAATCAAGGGTAAACAATCACAATACAATGCGGCTTACGAGTTACGCTATACCAAATTTTATTAAAATCGCTCCAGCCGTTTAGACGTGAAGAAGTAGGTAACAAACTACCTATTCAAGTTTTTACAGTGGTAATGGAACTGTATAATTATTATTTGCATATTTTACTTATTGTAAATTACAGTAATTATGTTCGTAATAGATAGAGCGAAAAAAAAATCTAGTTAAAATCGTAATTATAGTTCAGTTCCTTTATATCTGCTATTGAATTATAAAATAAATAATCGTTTTTAATTCCATTGTAATTTAAGTTTATAGTTATTGTTATTTCCTTAGGTACAGTCGAATACAAAAGTGTATTTAGGTTAGTACATTAAAATAATAAAATATTCGAACAATAATTTTTAAAACACAAGAAAAACTATTTTAATCATTTAAACGTTTTACGCGTAGTGCTTTACGTGAATTACTTTTATACTATTCATTTTCGACTAGAACCTTTAACAAGTTAGACTGTAAAATTTAACCTAGAATTTACTAAGTTAGGTTTAAGGCAATAAGGTCATACTTAAGTTGAACATAACTTACCGTAACTTAGACTGCCTCACCAATTAGACCAGTGTCGATTAAATTAACATTTACCTAATTAGCAACCTACAATGTTATTACAAGCATTCGCAATGCTTCAAGATAACCTCCTTATTTGTCTATTAAAATAACTGTAACCCGAAACCGGTTAAAGTCACCTTTCGAATAGGAACTTTACTCCTTTGACTTAAATATCAAATTTGTTCGAACAATAGTTGCTTTTTTCCCTCGATACTCGCTCGATTGCCTCTCCTAATTGGCTCGCCATCTGCTTAAATTCATTCCGCGATAGTTTTACAAGTATTTTATTGATGCATAGCCCCGCCTGACGGTTGAAACGATTAATCGATTCGTTTGCGCGCGAATCGCTCGATTGAATGTCTGGATTTCGATTTTTAAACAATCGTGCTGTAGCCGCATTCGAATGTCAAACGGGAATTCCAAGTGCCTTACAGATTCTGTTTTATGACGTCAAATGACAGTTGTAGAGAACCACAGATTATGTAGAAAAAAATCATTATTATGATTTTTGGAACACCTAACACGGGAGGTCCTGCATGGCCACACAAAACGTAGTTCTAAGATCAACTGATAGGGTTGAGAATCAGATAACGGTGCCCGTGTGACGCGTGCGCTTTGAAACGATGACAGAAAATAATAAATCTCCCGATAACATCAGAGGTGGAGATTATATGCTGTATAGCATCACGCCATCCATGCTTCCTCCACAAATTAGTTCGCGAAACGCTAATTGGCAGGCCTTTTATTCCTAAAGACTTAAGGCATAGAATCGCGTACTACGTTGGGCGGGTATTTTTAGTATTTCGCCGAATAGTGTTACAGCCACTTTTGAGTGGCTAGTTAAAGTATAATTGTCAGCGAAATGTCCAAATGTACGTTTAGATTTGTAGTTGCACGCTATGTGGGTAAGCTTAGCTTGTTACTTGGACATGGCTTTTCGTCTGAACTTCAGCTGGATGGAATTAATCAAGCGCGAAAATTTACATAGTCACAGATAATCAACATGATCTTATTTATTGAGCTCTGATTAGGATTTGTTTATGAAAACAATAATTCATATTACATAGCTGTTATTATGAACTGAATTGTGTCTACCATCCAATAGTGAAAATAATATAATAGAATGGTAGGTATTTCATGAAATTAATATGAAATGGCTTAAAACAATATTTCTTCTTATTATTTCGATAAAGGACTTCAATAAAGGAGGAGATTCTAATAATATTTATTGATAATATTTTGGCTTATAATTTTAAAGAGTATTGTCCCTTGTATATATTTATTAAAGAACTTCATTACCATAAAAGCTATACCTACATACATATATAATTTTCGCTAATTAAATTATAGCTGATTGCAATATTATTTTCCTTATATTAACTATATCCTTATTTCAAAGATTTCCGTGTGCAATTAAGTGCGCTAATTATAGTTATAATTAAACCACGTATCAAGTAGGCATTGTCGGCTTAGCTTTAATTAGGCGTGGTTACAACCAACACGTCACCTTAACAGGTAGGTACTTAAACGTCAAAGTCATTGTCATTTTATTTCTTCAGTGATGACAATTAGTGTTAACTGCCAGTATTTTTTTTCGTAAGTTAGAAATGTTAAAAGTGTAACTTTTGGGACTTTTCATTAGGAAAACTGACGTACCTATATAAAAAGAATTATCAAAATGCGATACCTAGTTTCTTAGATAACTAAGCGATCAAAGATACGTATTTTTTAGCTTAAAACTTTAGTTAAGATTTGATGCTAATAAAACTCATATTTAAATGACAACTAATTGAGGAAAGCTGTCTTCTTTCAAATAAGCCCATAAAAATGTAGTTCGCTCGAATAGCTACCAAATTTGTACGTTCATTAAAATATTCATTTCAACCGGTTATATAAAATGAAATTGGTTTTTATTATTAAATTTACGCTACTGTTTTGTACGATACCGTTCGATAATATTAAAATAATTTATTAGTCTAATCTTGATTCCTTTAATGTGGGTATTTAGATTTTTTGGCGTTGTAAATTTTTTAACGCTTTCTATAAGCTATTTAAATTGTTAAGTAAAAATCATTTAGCTAAGTTAAATTCAAAACTACAAATTATCTATAAACGAAAAATCTTAAGGTACAAACCGAAATTCCAAACAACCTAACCTATACAAAAAGTAACTAATGCCACAGATTTTAATTCCCAAAATCGTTAATCAAGTAGAAAATTTCACGGAATCGATTAATTCCATTTAAAAATCGATTTTAATCTCCCATGATATACGGCTCACTAATTTTTAATACAAATTAATTCAAAGAGCGCTCTATAAATAACAATATGAATCCAATCGGTGACGTTTCCGACGAATACCTTATGGAATTATTAAAAACGAGCGGTTTTAATTAAAATAATAATGCGTAGAGAATTAGATAATTTGTCATCGGCCAGCGAGTTATTGTTGGACCATAAATTATATTTCGACCTTCTTGGAACCGTTCTACAATTTGGCGAATAATATGTTTGCTAATTTGAGCTTTGTTAAAATTCTAATTTCGAACTCGTTCGATGACGTTTGACATTTGTTTTTTTTCTCTTGTGCCAGTAATTGGCTATGACACTAATCTTAATTTGTCTTCTTGTTTTTTAATTGAATTTAAATTGAAAGAAGTTATTTATTATAAATTCTAAAATATAACGGTTACTAAATTTTTAAATTTAAGAACTGTACCTACAGCGGCTTATAATCAATTGTTTAATTTTTATTATCTGTTACCTTTGATTTGTCCTTTTACCCGTGTAAAAATCGATTACGCCTTAAACAATATCATATTCTATTGTATAAAGATAATTCTAGAGTCATTAAACTCACTAAATCCAACTAAATCCAATACTAACCACTTTCACAGTGGTTTCACAATATATTTTTGATTTCTATGTAGTCTATGAAAGAACTCTTTGCCACGTAATACACCTATGCTTCATAGTATTAGTAGGCAGTCATAAAAATTGATTGTTCACTTTATAACGTATTAAATTATATTATAATACAAGTTAAGTCTCTGCGGGATACACAGCTACCCACATAGACGCCCACCATTGAAATATTATAACAGTCTATGATCATTTAATAACGTATTGAACGCATTTGTAAGAAGCTGGTTGTATGGAGTAGATACTTTTTGGTGGCCTTTTCGATGTCAACTTTTTTTGACAGCTCCGTATTAGAAAAAAAAACTTTAAATTTAGAATGTCGTGGTCAACCACAGAATAAAGCGTTTATGTCGGTTATGATATTTATTGAGAATGTTTAGAAATTGCAAAAATATATATTGGTGTTATTTTAGAAATGAGAAATGTAAAATGTTAGTAGAAGGAGAAAAATACATTTTGGCTTTAGGCAAAATATTTTATAGTTGCGTTAATACATTCGCCGATATTCTATCTTCTTCCATCAGTAAAGAAAAGACAAGGATAGATACAGTTCTACGATGGTTTTAAGAACATTACTACGAGACATTTTAGAAATTTCGAGAAATATGCTTCTAGCTACTTTTGTAGCTAACAATTAATTTTTATTTTATAGCTCAAGTATCATAAAGTCACCTCTAGTAAAGAAAACATTAACATCATTTATTTAATTACATAAAACGGTTATTGTAGTGTCGTAAAATTCTTTGTAATTTTATTTCTCTATTTAATTATTAATTTGTTTAAACAATTTGTGTATTTATCGTTAAGTGCGGGTAAATGACCAGTTTTTATTACTTTTCGTTGTTAGCGCTGCAATCAATAAATACCTATAGAAAAAATTGAATTTTACTATATCACTTATAACTCAAAAACTACTGTACCAACTTTAATGGATTTTTCTTATTTGCAAAATATTTGACTCAGACTTTAATAATAGAATGAGAATGACATGACGAAAATAAAATTCAAATTTGTCTATTTCGTCAAAGTGCAGATATTTTTAAATACACATTAAAAATCCTTTGTTATACCTAAGTTAAATTTTAATGATAAAAGGTAGTTAGGTATTCTAGGAACTATTGAAAGTCTAGCAGCTAATTTAGATCTCAAACGAACAAGTACGGTGTGCAACGAAGTCATGCTCCTAATTATAGAAGCATTCCCAATCAATTATCGCGTAACGAGACTGACACGATTCCATTGGGTACCGTCACCAAAAACAATACCATTTCAGTATTTTATTTTATTAAAAATATATTTTTAAAAGAGCATTGGTATATTCTTCTGTGCTTTCCAAACCGTGGTACATAATTATTTGGTTATTACGAAGATTCAAATATTAAAAGTTTGCTAAATATTATATAGTCTAGTAGAATAAAGATATATTATTTCACTACTAACTAATAATATATTTCGAACTATATTTATGTTAGGCATAAGTATTCTTGTACATTTCAGTAAAAAAGCTAGGTAGTTCGTTTCTGATTAGTTACTTGTAATAGATATATTAAAAATGCGAAAGTTTGTTAAGATGTACGGATGGATGATTGGTACTACTTCACGTATAAACTACTGAACGAATTCGGCTTAAAACTACAAAACTAGCTAAATAAACAACATTCTAACAAACCAACAAACAAACAGAAATATTATCAAACCCAAAACTCATTGAAACTCCGAACAAAATTAATTAGCTACTAAAATGTGGAGCCATCAAGCGAGCGTTTAGGAACTTGGAGCGCTTCCAAAATCCTAACGTCCCATTGAATAGGCTATTTGTAACATTAAGCATTACTTCTGTGCACTTAATCGTCTGTCGTGGGGCCACTAAAATGGCTTTTAAATAACTCTTAAAAGAGATAAATGTTTTGCTTTAACGAAATGTATGTAAGTAAATATTACATCGGGCCACGAAATAGACTTTTTATGGCTCTATGAAAAAAATTTACATTAAACTGCAAATTTATTAGTTTTAAGAACTAATGGTAATAATACGAAGGGATTATAAGGCGACTTATTTGAGAAGTACATAAAAAGTACAGGAGGAAATCGGTTTCCGTTACATTTTAATTTGGTTCCTTTTTTAATGGAAAGCAAAAATGTAATTCTATTATTACAGTATTTATTCTTCTAATTGCACAAGTTTAATTAAGCTTGTACTATCGTCTATAATAACAATTAACTTTTGTTGATTCGAAATCAACGAAATAATAATATAAAGTCGTGCGAAACCTTGGCACGCTATCAAAAACTCTTAGTTAAATTATCAAGTTTAGATTCACATAAATCATAACAACAGTCAAAACAAATATAATCGCTCAATTAAACAACTTAATTCTACGTTCGCGATAACATTATTGTGCCTTATTATTAAATACCTACTACACTATTTATAATTATTATAATTAATGTCTTTTATGTTCTGATTAAATCACGAATAGTTTTAATTCTATTATTCGAGC
>JADANM010006230.1:3674412-3698427 GCA_026213755.1 Eurema hecabe | reverse complement strand
TCTGCAAAAATATTTTTACATATCCCAGGCTTTTGTAAATCCAGGGCCCTGTAAACGCGACCCAAGGGCACTTACATCAAAAACGGAACTGCCCAACTTTAATTTCTTTCACAAATCATTTAACGCAAATGCAAACCCGCCGGATCGTTAGCAACTAATTAATCTTACGCATGTAATTACGGTAATTAAAAATAACTTATTAATTTAGTACTAAATGGTGGCCTGCTTAATGGTTGGCATTAATCACTTAAACGTTGCGTGTTTCATTTTCAGGGTACAGAAGCTCTTTGTGAAGCAAACGGCGGATGACTGCTCTCATAACGAATATTACACATTCTAATTGTATTAAATTAGCGTATCGCGTAGCTCTTTGAGGAATTAACTGAGCTGTATAGCGTTTTGCGAAGTCAGTGGTTCGTGATATGAAGTAGTGTTGAGGTTTCAGTATTTGTTTAGTACATTTAATTTGTGTAAAAATTTGAGTATTTATAAGAAAACCTTGATTAAGCTTTGTAAATGTGTGTGATGTAATTATTACCTATTATTGTCGAGTCAAATCTTAAACGACTCCAATGTTACTATTAGCTAGACTTGTATAATACTGATAGTGAAACATACCGTCACCTAGAAAGAGACTACAGCTTATATCGAATTTAAAGAATACCTACACAAAAATGACTATAATTATATTTCGAATGTAATCGGTAATCGGTGTCTATTAGGACATAACTGTCATATGGCATATATCTAGCGTGTGAGAGAGAAACGCTCTATGGAGTCAAAATTAGCGATTGTTCCCTTTTTAATATTACACAGAAGACTAAGCACATTATCACTATTACAAATTATTGGTTGAATAGATGTTCCATTCAAATGGAATGTGGAAATTATTAATGTTTTCTTGGCTTGTTACACTTTTTACTTAATAATATATAATTAGTGTGAAGGTGTTTTTTAGTTAGATTAGTTAATTGTACCACTCCCCTTAAGCGTGCATATGCTATAACTGAAATAATCTGTCAGTTTGCCAACTCCATTCCGCAGTCTAAGAATCGTGTGTTAATTGTTTTATTCCTCGCGATGAGTGATTGCCTCAGTGCGTTGATGTTCTAGACGCCTGATAATTGTTGTCTATTTTAGAAATAAATAACTCCACTAGTTTCACAGTTTCTATTTTTATTTACGGTTTTATTCGTGGTAAATTATTTGTTCTGCCATACCATGAATTCTTGATTTGATTACCATGACTTCATGATTTAGCTACATGATTCAAAATAGTGGCGTAGTTGAAAGATAGTCGCGATTATTTCTATTCCAGTAGCAATAACGGGATTGAAATTATCTTATGTGTTAATACAAAATTTAATTTGAGGAGTAGTTTTAGCTTATAAGAGTAGCAGACATCCATACATCATCGGTCACTATTGTATTTATATTGTTAGTGGGTTGGGATACACTTAGATTACAAAGTGTGTCTTGAAAAGATTCTAATGATTGACAATCAGCAGTTTTAAGCCTGATTAGTCTAGACTAATCAACTAGATCTAGATTTAGTCTATATTGAAAAATGAATAATTATTACGATACGAGAAATAGTTTAAAAGCAATTATTATGTAAAAACATTATCTCACGTTTTGTTTTTCAATTTTCAAAAGAACATTGACACATTTTTTCAGTAATTTAGGAACTGGGGTAACATACAAACATACAATCCTACTCACATACACATATTGCCTTCATTAATCATTACCCTTCTTGGTTTCCCCGTAGTCGGATAAAAATACCTATTGAATTTAATTTATATTATTTCACATTACATTGAAACTCGTTCAGACATATTATCGTACAAAATTAAAAATAAATGATAATAAAGTTTCAAAACATTAATATATCTTCAATCAGTACAGCATTGATGGACATAATTATTTATTGGACTACATATTATAATTACAGTAACAATTATTATATTGTTTAGTAAAATACATATTAAGATAGCATTATCTTTGCGGGCGAACGCAAATATTTATAATAACTTCTTTATATCACGGCTAGTAGGTAATAAAAATAATATTATATATAATACAAAAATAACTTTGTCGTTTTGTTACGTTTTCACATCCAATGAATTAATTTTGATCAAATCTATACTAATATTATAAAGAAGTTAGGTTTGTGTGTTTGTTAAATTGTAAGGGGTAATTTCGGGATCTACTGAACCGATTTTAAAAGTTCTTTCACCAATAAATAGCCACATTATTGCTGCGTGTCATAGGCACATAATATAATAAAACTATATAATGAATCAACGAAGTGGGCACGGGTCTGCTAGTTTAGTATAAAGGTAAGTCAGAGCTAAGTATGCAGATCTTATAAGAAAAATAATAATTCTTGTATGTTTGTTAAAATCAAAGATGAAATACTAAATTACTGTTTATATAATTAAAGCCTCTCATATTTTTTTAATGTATAATTTTGTATTATTTATTTCGATTCTATGTTTAAAAATAAAATATTCAAAGAAAACGGCCGGTCGTCGTTATAATATTTTTTTATGTCATTAACATTAATGATGTCAATATTGCAATAAAAACTTTTTTCTGTTACTAATTGTGACCAAATACGTTTATTGTTTATGGTAATACTGACCTTTGGCTATGGGTAGACTCTTTAGTATCAAACTTTTGTATTGAAATAGTTAAATTATAAACAACTTTTTTATATTAAATGATATGTTATTATTATAGACTTCTTATAACTTTATAAGTATCTTATTATATGCGCTAGAAAATACTTTTTTTAATTACAATAAGTTTTGTTAGGTTTTTAATGAAGGTTAAATTCAATCAATCTATAGAATCGTAAAATTTGTTGGTAAGCGCATAACTCTATAAAGGCTGAACCCATTTATATAATATTTTTTTAGAATAATCCTAGATGTATAAAGATGGTTATGAAGCAAAAAAATAGTAAGAAAAAAAGGCCCTTAAAAGCTTTTATTATTATAAAGAATCGGGTAGGATAAGTACCTACATCGTGAACGAAGTCGCTTTGGGCCGGCTAGTCAATAATATAAAAATAATTCGTAAAATGTATTGGTAAGATCATAACTCCATAAAAAATTAACCGATTTCAATAATTATTTTTTAAGAATATTCCTTTATGTACGAGGATAGTTCTTAAGAAATACAAATGTTACATGTATCCTACACCGTTTTCAAAGTTGTAGTATTAAATACATTTAGTATCTTTTAAGTGATAAAGTGATAAATTTCTCAAAGAATAAGCACTTGGAAAACGGAGAATGTGCTATGTCGAAGCTGTACCGACCAAAACCCTACTGTTCTGTCTTACCGGTGCTCCGGTCTGAAGGGCACTGTAGCCAGCGAGATTACTGGGCTAATAAGTCTTAATATCTAATGACTCAAAGTGTGCAGCATCGCGTCGGTGTAGTGCACCTTGTCCAGAGTTTGGCTTTAAAGCAGTTCCGGGTAACACTGCATTAGTTTTAAATTTTATTTATTTATGCCTATCCCGGATCATTGTCCGGGATCATTTTTTACATATATAAATTTAATTTCGTCAATTAATGCCTTTTTTAAATACACACTTATTATATATAACCCCACTTTATCATATAAAAATAATTTAAAAAATATATCGTAAGGGCTATAGTCTATAAGGGCTGTAGGTGCCTATATGCACCTTCGCAAATTCTAACGTGAATAGCGTTAAATATACCTACCGTTACATAGTTAATAGATTACAATGTTAATAGATCTACGGTATGTAGCGAACTAGTACTACGCATAAATCAATCATTACAGTGCGTCTGCGCACATTTAGACGCATCTTTGCAGCTTATTAACTAATATATACCCGTGACTTTGCCTACGAAGAAAGAAATAATAACAAATTTTAATGCAATTTTAGTGACATTGTTGAATAAAATTAAGAAAACTTTTTTATTTTAAAAAATGCTTAGACTAACTATAATATATGAAATGCTATGTATCTATTATTTATACAAAAGCGATATTAGGGTTGTTCCTGTTTCGGAATTCTTATACATTTGTCATGTGCGTCCCTTTAATGGTTTACACAAAGAAATACTTTGTTATTTATGGATTTATCTAATTTATAAAAATTTCTAACTAAAAATACTTTAAACAATAAAAAATAAAAAAATATATTGATAACTGGGAACCCTATTACAATAGGCGTATGCGTATGCGGGTATGCGTGGCCCGACACACACTTGGCCAATTATTTTCATTAAACAGTCAAATAATGATCCAATACTTTAACCTAATTAGTATGTTGCAATAATGAGGATATTTATTAAAGTAATAATTACAATCGCTTATCAATAATTGCTTATCGAATTAATTAATTAGATTTAAAATGATGTAATGTTTGGGTTTATTATATACTAACATGAAATGAGAGTCATATTATTTTTGTTACGTAATAATAATTAAAAAAAACCGAATAATAAGTGTTAAAAGATATATTTCGTTTATAGAAGGGAAACTCTTATAGGATAGCTATGGGCCTCGGTGTAAGGACCATGGGCTAGTTGACCTATATTTGGACTTCTAACGACCAAAAACACTGTTCCGTCTACTGCAACTGGCACCTTTGTAATATCTACAAGGTTGTATAGAGATTAGTACATAATCTAAAAATTTAAAAATCACATAATTTAAATCTTTACTTTAATATTGTAAAGCTGATGAGTTTATTTGTTTGTTTGAACGCGCTAATCTCAGAAACTCCTGGTCTGAATTGAAAAATTCTTTTTTTATTGAATAGACCATTTATCGAGGAAGGCTTTAGGCTACATAACATCACGCGACGACTAATAGGAGCGAAGATGTAATGGAAAATGTGGATAAAACGGGGAAAATTTTTCATCTTTGAAAATCAATATACATATAATAAAAACGTAACAAGTCGCTGTCTGTACATGGAATATATATGAGAAAAAATATTATAGCATACCTTTATTAACGCAATAGAACCCAAAACAATGATTTTTGGAAGTTTTGTCTGTTTGTCTGTTTGTTTGGGCACGCTAATCTCCGAAACGGCTTATCCTATCTAGATGAGGTTTCATAATATATTGTGGTAAGCTTAACTTAACATTTAGCCTTTAATTCATGTCAATCGGTTGATAAATAAAAAAGTTATGCCAATTTAAAGAATCACGTTGAACTTGCTGAATGTTTGTTGGCGCGGGTTAGGCATTTTCAAAAATGTTTCAAAAAGTCACTTTTCTACGCGGGCGAAGTCGCTGGCACAGCTAGTTTAATTAAATATTTACAATCTTAAAGTACGTATGTTCAAACAAACTGATACGAGTGGTTTATGGTTTCCTGAGATAAGGTCAATGAATGAGTGAGTAATGAATGATCTGTCGTTCGATTACGTTCAAACGATTGTTATAATTAGAACGACATATCAACTTGCAATTTGAATGAATATTTTATATACTAGCTATTTTACTCGGCTTCGTTTTGTACCTTAAAGATTATTTAAATAACTGTTCCACCATCTTGGATGGTCCGCCATATTGAATTTAAAATAACGTCACACAACTAATCGTGTATCTAAACGTGCATTCAAAATTTCATCTTAATAGATTGAGACCTGAGAGTATCTCTTTCAAAATTGGGTTTCATGATTCCACACAAACATATTTACATAAAATGCAAGTTCAATAAAAGCTTTTAGGATCTCATGGATCTGTAATAACTCAATTCCTAGAAGAGAAACAGTGGAGATGATGAGGCTCCGTACCGGGCACATTCCATCCAAGAAGTTTGCATTCCTAATGAAAAAGGTCCCATCACCGAATTGTATCCAGTGTGGTGTACCAGAGGACCTACTGCATGTCTTGATGGAATGTGCTCGAAATGATGCATACCGATCCACAAATTGCGCACATATATTTAATAATGTCTCAAATAAGAACATTATTTTGGCCAACCCTTTGTCCAATGAAATGAAATTATTAGTTTCTTTGTACAGAATCTCTTTGGTAGAACATGATATTTAAGTTGTTTTTTTTAATGTATTTTTTTAATTAAGTGTGCAATTTAATTTTTTTTTTTGTTAAGGGATATTTTGTTATGTAATTTGAGCTCCATAACCAAACATTGGTTAAGCTCTTTCAATAAAGATTAAAAAAAAAAGCTTTTAAAATAGTTTATGTCACTTAGACCCTATTTGGGTCAAACGTTTGAAAGTCTATCTTGTAATGACGCGAAAGCTTGTGATAATGTAAGTATGTTTGCTAGTATGTCACGCAAAAACTATTGAATAAATTGGGCTGAAATTTAACATGAAAGTAGACACATTGGGTTAACACATTAGTATACTCTTTCTCCCAGTATTGTAAAGGGAATAAAAACTACGTACCTTAAACCACGGGGTGCGACTAGTTTCATATACATGAGAGTCCTCAGCTTCGTTTCGTGTTTAAAAAACCGTTAAAATAGTATCTATTAATGTCTAGTATCTAGTATCTATAAATCTAGGCTACTAATGTCTTTGCCAATGTCTGAATAAACATGAGTACCTACGAAACTTCTAAAATTAATTAAAGCAGTTCCCAACAAAATCTATTACGTAGACGAACTTGGGGTATACTTAGATTTGAGTTGCCTTTTATTCTTCTGATGTAATTAGTACTAGTATAGATACAGCAATAGTATTAGCAACATTGATTGCGCTTGCGCAGTTGGAGGGAGGGCAGAGAGGGGGAGGAGAGGAGGGTTATCAATAAAATTATCGTTACAATTACAAGAACGTCGTCCATTCACACTTCTATCAGTGGCTTGTATTACAATTATTATTATATTTCAAGAAATCCTTATCTCGGTCTGCTTTCTAGTTAATGCATTAATTTCTAATGTACTGTAATTTATATTATAGCAATTATGGTATATAATGTTTAATTAGATAGTAGTGTTTATACGGCTCCGATCTGTGACGATCTTGAAAATAAACTGAGTATGTTTCAATATATATTACGTATAATATTATTATGATCAATCAATAATATTATATAACTAGCTGTGCCCGCAACTTCGCCCGCGTAGAAAAGTGACTTTGGGCAGCAATTATTAAAATGCCTCACCCGCGCCAACAAACGTTCAGCAAGTTCAACGTGATTCGTTAAATTGCCATAACTTTTTTATTTATCAACCGACTGACATGAATTAAAGACTAAATGTTAAGTTAAGCTTACCACAATATATACTTAAAACCATATCTAGATAGGATAAGCCGTTTCTGAGATTAGCGTGCACAAACAAACAGACAAATAGACAAAAAATCCAAAAATCATTGTTTTGGGTTCTATTGCGTTAATAAAGGTATCCTATAATATTTTTTCTCAAATATTTTCCATGTACAGACAGCGACTCGTTACGTTTTTATTATATTATGTGTAGATAGATTAATTATACATTAAATTAGAATATCGCTGTAATGTGACAAAATAAACCTGAGATATTTCTAGACCCTTCACCTTTATAATCTATCTTAATAATTAGCTTCTAAAACTTAGCAGGTTTATATGGATAATAAAACAGTTTAATTGAAAGTACACAATATTGTTACGACTGATATAGGTAGTCTGGATCGGCACCTTTGAGCTACTGCGGTCCGTTAAAAAGGTGGCATTCTTACTAATGCTATACAGTATAAATATTATAATACTTGTTATGTATATTAATAATTACTTTTTTTTAAAAGCAACTAACAGAGTTTTTTCCCCGTTCTTTTCTCTAGAATCTGCTTTCTGAACCGGTGGAAAATCTTTTGTTTATGACGATTCAAAATCAAATTTTAACAAGGCTTCTAAACTTAGAATAAGTCAGATCCTTGACGCTTAACTTAACGCTCGAGGAAGCTTATTATAGAATAATATACTCTGCCCCATGAAAGAGTTTTTTTGATTTACTAAGTCGGAAGGCAGGCATTTATTTATTTATTTATTTATTTATAAAAGGGTCGCCAACATGACATACATTAAAAACATATAGGCATATTACAATTTAAGATTTTTCGTTTCATATAATGTCGCCATACTTACTGGCGTCCACAACATGCACAGAATTAAAAATTTTACATTAAAGGGTAACATAAAACATTATTTACATTTATACATTATTCAGGCATAACAATCTTATCTCTGTTACTTTATGTAGCCGAGCTGGATAAAGAAATGTTTGACTTTGACGCATTGTTTCACGCACTTTGTACCGAGCAAATAGAGAAATATAACTTATTACAAAAAATGTCACATACAATACTTAAAGTAAATAATAATAATAAATATTTTCAGGACAAGTACATGGCTCTAACTTTCATGAAACTGTCTTATACCTCAGCCAATGGTATCTTCCAGCCAAACATCACAGGAAGAAAAGTAAATAAGTTTAATATTTATTTCAATAGAAATATAATAATATTAAATTAAATATCGCATTACATATACACAAATTACATACAATAAATAAACAAGAATTAAACAAATACAATACTATTAGAAAATAAAAAGCTTCGCTTCGATGGTAGATGTTAGGATTTTCAACAATTTGAGGCAATCAAACCAAAGGGTCAGCCGATACGGGACCTCAACAAACATAAAAATGGATACTTAAATTTTATGAACCGATCTGCGTCGTGAACTATGAGTGGTTGTTCCAGGTTCGACGCTCAGCTAACGCCTTATTAGAATTAAATAATTTATTTATTTATTTAAAAATATTTATTGTACATTCGTTTGTTAAACTATTTACACTAACCGTAGAATTAAACATATAAATTAAATAGAATAATATAGAATAAGTTTAAAGAAAGTGATTTTTTCCTCATTTATTTACTTTTAAAGGAGTATTTTTGAGTGTAATATGTATGTAGTAAGGATGAAATAGCTGTGACCGCGATTTTAAATCTTATTCCACATTTTAAGTCATATTGTATAACGTTAAACACTGTATACAGAGGTTCGTGAGTGATTTATTTTGAAAAACCCCATAATCGGTAAAGGCTACACTTAATTAAAATAAGGGGATCGACTTTTGTTCGAGTTTCACTCGGTCGGAACGTTTAGTTAATTGTAGTTAACAGTCATTTAATATCTAATTATAAAATGTATAGGATATCACAAAACCCACAGTTGTACAATCATTCAACATATAAGTATCATATTATCAAGTCTCAATGAACGCTGATCCTTACATAGATTTTTATGTAGACATTTTTACGTAATTCTTGCTTGTAAAATTTTATTGTCATTTTAAAACTTATTTCTGAATTTAGTGCGTCGTTAAAAAGCAATATAAATTAAAGGAAGGTTTTGAAAGGCTTACACAGTTTTTATCGATATCGATAATAATTTATTATGTTATCTTTCATAAATTATGAAAATATTACTTATAGTGAAATTAGTAGTATTATAATCTCTTTATTATTTGAATATAATGCTTGGTTGCTGTTTGTTTAGTTTGTTTTTTTAAAATGAGAATGAAAATAGATGATTTTGTATTTCCTTAAAAAGGAGAAGAAGAAAAAATGATAACGTTTGATAGAATTAGATGGGATAACGGTACATACGTTTAAATGTCTGTACTTAATGCCAATTTTTAATAATCATCCGTTAGAGGGTGGTACCAGCTGTGCGAGTCGGTTCATTTCGACCCGACGCTTATGAAAATCACAATTTTCGTATATCTTCACTTACTGTGTATTGTGAAAAAAGTTAACACCCAACAAACATTACTATGGCGCTACTATTTAAATTTATGTCTAGAGATAAGTTTAAGACTTAAAGTCCATTTGACACTATTATTTATATTTATATTAAGAGATATTCTCGTATATCTATTAGAATTAATAGTTCAGCTCCGTAAATACGTATACAGCAAACGTAATGTTTCCGTCAATCACGCAACATAAGCAGCATTTTCCATTTAAGATCCAAGTGACAATTCGCTAGCTCATTAAGAAATAATTCTAAATCAAAACTACATAGCTATCTCACCATCACATCGTCATCTAACAACAAACAGAAACAAACATTTTAATTAAAATCTCGTCTTGATATTAAGATGTTAATACTTTCGGCTAATGGAGCAATTCGTATAAGTTAAGAGCGCTCGGTGCCCACCCAAATTACGAGGTTCGTTTAACCAATTAAATAGAGAAGTATCAAAGCCTTATCTTTACTGTGAAATAAGGCACAGTTTGACGTTTCATTAAGTTTTTTTTTTTTAATCTAAGCATAGAGAATACTTTTGGAGACTTGGAAAATGTTTTGAATTTAAAACATTCAATTCAATTATTAAATGAATATGGGATTTTTAATACTAATTTTAATAGAAACCATATTGGTTTCTATTAATACCTATACAAATATCTATAAATAAATATTAAACACTTCTTCTCTCTCTCTTTTTTGCATATTTTTCCTACCATTCCGATAAAAGTCATTGAACCGATGTCTACGAATAAGAACGGTAAATCCAGTGGGTATGCTTAGTAATATGTAACTATAATATGAGCAAGTAAAGTGATGCCATTTCAACCTATACAATATTGTCTACTTTTATAGATCAAAATTATTATACATACGTAAACACTTTTTAAGTATTATAATGTAATATTGTTATATTGTAGGGTATCCCATGATGGAACATAGTGAAATTTTGACTTAACTTTATTATGAATTCGACACGACTTATAGAGGCCAAGCTTTTTTCAAGTAATCTTGCGTTAATCGTTTAATAAAACAATGCTAACTACAAAAACTTACTACGATGCTAAAACAGACGTTTAATATATTTTGCGAGCTATAGGTATAAAATATGGAAATGAAATTGCTTTTACTCTACTTCGAATTTCTAAATAAATTTGAAACCAATGATTATAATAAGTTTTCGTAAAATCTTATAAAACAATTAAAAAACATTAACTTTGTTTGCGTGAAGGCTTCACCTTAACACGTCGGAGATTCAACGCTTTAATCCATATAAACTTTTATCACCAAATCTACATATTTATTTATTTTTATGTCTCTATTCGGCGTTTTTTCCGGTAGCCGTTAATAGGTCTAGGCCCATTATGGTCAATTATAGAAGTCGGTTCTTCGTATACTTTTATGAGTGGTCCAAGATCAATTTGTAGGAAACCCGAGCCAGTGTGGATATAATTTATGACTATTTAGATATTAATTTTAAACTGGATTTTGAGTATCACTTAGGGAACTTGGTAGATCTGTTTATGGGAACCGAAATTGTGATCAAACATGTAAGTACCGGTGGGTAATAAAGTTGCTTAATTGGTAATTATTCTGTTTATTTTGTACTTACAGTTAAATCTATATACAGGCTTATAATGTCAATTTATATACTTAGCTTTTTAATACAGAAATATTAATTAAGACGGAAAATTTTCGTTAGAAAATCTACATTTACTAGGCTTGCGATGTGCTTAACTTTGATTTACGTATTTAGGTATTATTATATTACGTGGTACTTGTCGTTAAGAATGAATTTACGTTCTTCGAGCAAGCAAGCCACCTGATGGAATGTGGTCATCACCATCAACACTCGTAGAGCTTCACAGCTCTGGAGTGGGTCGCCGACCGTTTTTAAAAGAATGTAATATATATTCCCGTTACTACGAGTATAACGAAGGGAACCATAGTCTAGACTTAGAGTATTGCTAATACCGTAATACAGTAATAATGATCGTTCGTATTGACCCGGTAGCGTGACGCCCAGACCTTTAAACACATTTGTATGGATTTAATGATCCGAGAATGTGAATAATTCATTTAGAGCATTGATTGATATATAGATACGGTCAGTGTTGCAACTTTGCTGATTTTTCTTATGTTCGAAGTTAAGAAGGTGCACTTTTTGGGTGAATTTAACTTCTTGTTATAATCTTTTAAGATAACAAGACATTTATGTCTTGTTCCATTTTTAAAGGGTGTTACGACAATTCCAGGGTAATTTTTAATCAGTAAACTAATCTGTAATTACAAAGATCCTTAGTAGGTTTATATATTTTAAATTTTGTAGCTTCAAAATAAGCTTATATAGCTATTAGAAAAGTATGACTAGAACCTATCTTTGGAAATGCTTTACGAAATAAAAAATCATAATTAGTTAAGAATTTTCGTTATTCGTCCGTATATATTTTATGCCTGTGAGTAAATCATGCCTATAGTATAATATTCAAGTGATATCATGGTCTAAAACCACAATAAGAATTTAATATGCAAACTTCACATCAAGTACCTACATGATAAAGTCAAACTTATGTCCTATGAAAATAGCGTGATTTGCAGAATATTTCGACAACTCGACAAAAAATCTCGATCTTCAATTATGACCCAAGTGAACTTGGCACCCATTTATATTCATAGTGTTAAAGCAATAACAAATGAAATTCTTAGAACGGCACTTGAATCCCAAGATTATTGAACTCTAATTTAAAACGAGCAGAATATTCCGTTAAATTTAAGACACTTTTACATAAGAATTTCGCGATTATACAGTTCTCACTTTACTCACCTTGCCTTCTTTGACAATTTTAATTAAGGCCCCTTAATTTGCACCGATGCAACCGTTCTTGGAACGTCCAATTCGGTTAATTAATAAATTTTATTGTTAATTACCATCCCTCATAATTGGCAATACCACGTTTGTCACTTTTGCAATCTTCCGTGCTGGTTGGAGATAATGAAAAAAAAAAGAAACGTCACTTGAATTTTGAATTTGAACTGTCGTTCGAAATTTAAATAATTTGTCGGGATGCCGACAAAGGTTTGTATCGTTAAGTGGTCGAAGTGAGGTAGCCGTGTAATTAGGGAATATCTATCGCCAATAAATAACACAATTATCGGAATCGGCCGCCGTCTCCGCTGATACTGGTATCGTGTAGCGGCCTTCTACGAAAACGAATGGAGATATAGAAATGTTTAGACCGGACACGTTTTTTTTTAATTTGTGTGTGTTTGAGAAATTCGTGAGATTTGTATGAGTTTTGAACTTTGATAACCTGAATCGCCACCACGTAATTATGCAAGTAAATAAGATCTAGATAAATATGTAATAAGTTTTAAGCTTATAGCATTTGTAGAACGGAAACAAAAGCTGTATTAAAATGTGTTATGTAAAAACTGCTGTGAAAAGTTAGTAATATTCCATTGTTATTTTATAAGTAAAGATTTGATCTGTGGTACACTTCTTGAGGTCAAAATCTAAATAGTACCAGCATCTCAAATAAAGCCGACGTTACCATATCACCTAGCCATATTAGTACCAAAACCCCCAAAAAATCGTTGTAAAATGTTTTAACTAGAAAACAGTTATTTAATTGGTTTAAGATATAAATAGTTGTATATTAGTGTTGATTCAGTAACACTACGTTTAATTCGTTTTTAATTAGTTATGAAATAAGTGTTGTTATAGTCTACTCTATACCATTTGACTCTACATTTCGGGGTTATCACACATGCATTCGACATAACAATTAGGCTGAGAGAAATTCATAAAGGCACAAAAATTGTATGTAGCTCCGATAACGTGCCATCCAACTATCAGTTTTATTTCGTAAACAACTTGATATTTTCTTTAATTGGCCAATAGTTATTTTCAATATTATGAACATAAATATTTAAAGTAAAAATTTTTTAAAGAGGCGAGGATATAATAAAGTAGTGTTTTTAGTTATGGAGTATTTTAACAAAGAAATGGTTAACCGACAATAATGTTATAATTGTGAAAGTAGGTGTGTTTCTTACGCAAAAACTGCTGGATCGATCACGATGAAATTTTGTACACATATTTTTGGAGGTATCATGATGAACAAAATCTACAGGAGCAAAGGCTAAGAGATATAATGTAATTAAAGTAAATTAAATGCACAGTCATAAATTAAAATAATATAATTTAAAAAGGAATAAAACGAATTTAACTTATATTTATATAAACGCGATAGTTTGTAAAGATACCTATATGTAAGTATGTAGGTCTGTTTGTTGCTCTTCAACCCTAAAACTACTGAACGAATTTGACTGAAATTTGACAGGCAGGTAGAATAGACCCTATATTAATACAAAGGGTACTTTTTATCCCGGTATATCGAAAACTACGCGGGTAAAACCGCGGGGCGTAATAGTATTTCATAGTTATTCAGACTTTTAACGTTTTTGTAATGTAATACAAATAACGTCAATCATATATTGCTATCAGATTGGCATAATTCACCGCCTCATTCTTAATTTCTTTTAAACTTGTTTTTTTGTGATATAAGCGATATTTTCGGTTCGCTGTTATGCAAATTCACTTAAACCTGACACTACCAATTAAAGAAGCTTTCAAATATATTTCTTGTATTGCGTATTAAATTTGTACTTACAATTAACTAGCTACGTCCCGTGGTTTTACACGCCTAAAACTTTCATCAAGAATATCGTATACGTAACTTGAAGAAATATATTATATAAGTCCTTCAAATTAACTTGGAGACGAGTATGTATATGTTCTTTTTTTTCGTACACGACGATCAATAAACACTATAAAAAAGTATTCTGTATATATAGGAAAATCTGCTATTACAATACTATTATGCTTTCCACATAAGCTATGGGTCACCGAGACCCATAATTGAATCGTTATTGAGCTCTTCGACCAATTAATATCTAATTTAAGCGAAAACGGATAAAATCGAACGCACTCCGGTCAATGCGACCACTAATGACTTGACAGGACCGAACGAGATAAAAATAATAAAAATTGGAGCGGGTGACAAAAAAACAACAGCGCAGTTGCAGGGTTTTGTAGAGTTAAAGTACTAGAAGGTTCTTCGTTTATTTTTCCATTTTTAATTAACAAAACAAATTTACTTTATTTTAGAAATACACATTTCTACAAAACAAGTATGTTTCGTAATTTTTTTATAACTTCCAAAGTGCAACAAATATTAAGGGTTATATGAAATTATACTATTAATGTTTTTGCTGAGTTTCAATTTAAATTTAACACTACAATAAATTATATATAACCTATGGCACATACCGATGATCACTTGAATAAGTAATATCATACATGTAGAAAGACAATAAAATCTTAAATGTTATGTACATTTTATACATATCAATCATCCTGTTAAATCACTTTATCTTTATAAAAAACACAAAAATCGATTAAGAGGTTCAATGATTTAAGCATACAAAGGGACAGAAGAAAGCTACTTAGTTTTAACCAACCAAATACAACACAACAGTGACGTGAAAATGTCACTGTGCTCCGGTCTGAAGGGCACTGTAGCCAGCGTAATTACTGGGCCAATGAGTCTCAACATCTGATGACTCAAAGTGGGGAGCGTCGGTGTAGTGCACCTCTGCCCGGAGTTGATCTTTATAGCAAAGTTCCGGGTAGCACTACATTGGCTATGGGCTGGCGTTACTCTTACCATCAGGAGTGCGTCCAGCTCGTCTCCCCTCTTCATAGTATAAAAAAAAAACCTAATACATACCTCATTATCTTGATATTATTGTCGAGGTTGCATATTATTTATATGTTACATATTAGAATCAGATATTAATTAGCACATCCAGTATCTATATCCCCGATGTCACAGCCAAAGAATTGGGTCCAAGAGTCTTAACTAATTTCTTCCATCGCTACCGTTTGCCGAGTGTTAATTGCACTGTGTGAACGGGATAAAAATAGCAATTAAACACAGGTACGGATGAAACAAAAACACACGGTGTGTCGATATAAAAAGCTGTTCTTACGGTAGCGAAGGCTCGTTAAGGCGAGCTTTTAATGGTACAAATACTTATAATTATTTCCGTTGAAATTAAAAGTGAGACTAATTCGTTTTTGTTCGTAGAATTTCTCTTAGCTAGGCAGTGTAGGTATAAGATGTTATATGTATACATATGGATGTTAAATACAGTGCCAATTCTTTATAACGATATATTTTATAGAGTTTATAGAGTTATTCTTTTAGAGTTTTTTATTCAACGAAACATTAGACCTCATTTTCAATACCTCAGAACCATATAAACATATACCATACATTTTTAGACAAATACCAAATTACTAGAGAAACAGAAACTTGGAAGACTCATATGACAATAATATGTATTAGTATTACACATTACAGGCTATATATTCTCTACCAAAAAAACTACATAAACAAAAACACCGTATATAGTTTCAATTAACACACAATATACCGTCCTTCTATCCAACTTCAAACTACGCAATTAATTGAAATCAGTATTTTATTACTACATAATTGCATCATAAAACACGTCACTTTTTAAAAATTTAATTGTCTCAAAACTTATTGCTTTACGCTCCGCAAATCCATTTAAACATAACCTTTTTAACATTAGCGATATCGATAGTGAATTAAATTGTGAAACGTAAACATTTTTATTGCAAATGTTAATAGCTGTGCATTTAGATAACAATGAGGCTATTCATTGCTTGGTCACTTTCTAGAAATTTCTTAATTAGCTAATGTTATACGAATATATAAAAGGTTAGGGATGTATATCTTGATGGAAAGTACCTAAAAATATCTTAGCTTTATTTAGCTTTTAATACTTATTTTTAGCTATTGTAATAACGAATGTATATTATATTATTATGTATTAGTTAAGTGATACGAATATATACAAAGTTGCTTAATGGAAAAATGGCAAAGTAAGATTTTTCAATCACAAATTTAGATGTTAATACTTTTTTTAGGCGAAGTCAACAACCAAATTATATATACCACCAACCAATTATATAATTAAGAAAAATATATTATCTATATTTTTCTTACGTTGACAACTGTAGGTTTGCCTGATGAAAAAAAGGGATTATTCCTAAAAAGGCAAAATGGACCTCCTCTGCTTCCATTTACCGTTAAAAAGATGACAGATGTCATTTCTTTACGCCATTTTTCTGTGGGACTCTATACTGTAGGTACCGTACTCTACCATTCTCAAAAAATATATAACATATCTACCACAGATTAATAATAAAAAAACATTTAATAACTGCTTTATTAAACAATAATTTTACTAAATAATTATCATCTGTGACGTTATAAACTCCAGCTTGTTTTTCAATAAACTATATCAGTGCTCTTAACAATAATTAAATTGGACTCCACTGCGTTCGACGTGATTTTATGACAGCGATACGTTATCTGGCCATAAAAATTAACCAAATATAAAACGAGATGAAAACAAAGAGTTATCAAATAAAAGCCCCATTAACGTTAATTGTCATCGGTTAATTGCAATTAAAATTAAAAGTTATTGCAGTACAGTAATCGGCGGGTCAAGAGTTGTGATATGAATGTTATGTCGATGTATTGATAATGTTGGATTGTTTTGTAAATTGATACTTGATATTTTCTATATCCATACTTGATATAATAAATGCGAAAGTAACTCTGTCTGTCTGTCTATCCATCTCGCTAAAATTACTGAACCGATTGGAATGAAATTTGGTACACAGATGGTCTAGAGCCTGGGGTCATAGGCTACTTTTTAAATGGAAAAAGGAGGGAAGGGGGGGTCAAAGTTTATATGAAAATCTACGCGGACGGGGTCTCGGCCAGCAGTTATTATAAATATAAAAGGAGAAACTGACTGACTGACATATTAACTTAATCATCACATAAATCACTAAGAATCTTCAATTTAATCAAAACTATTATTATCTATAAGGTTACATATTTGTGACATTATAGTGGTCAATGTCCGAATCGATTAAATTAATTTTTTTACCAAAAGAAAGACATTACGTAATTATAACCTGAAAAATGCTACGATATAAACGATTATAGTAGGTACATGATTAATTCGAATCAGTAAAATGACATTTCCGATGATGCAGGTTTTCAGCCCTAAATAAATCGCAAATCTAGTTCTTAAAAGTCATAAATGTCCAAAAATACAAAATGTAATTAACACTGTCAAAACTTCCCTTTTATATGAGCATTGATTGATAAAAATCTCTTTTTTAATTCAACAACTATACGTTAGAGAGCGCTACTGATGACAGTGATATAATGATATAGCATTCAGTGCAAAGTTATGACAAAAAAAATCTTAAATACGCTCTGGTGAAAAATGTAGATAATAATAATACTTATAATATAATAATAATAATAAATATTTTCAGGACATTTTATACACAGCGTTATTCTGTGTTACCACTGCGCCAAGCGGTCGTCACAATACATTTATGACTTTATAGAGCTAGATGTGCGATATATTGATGTGGTCGAATTAAGTTTTTAACATAACAAAATTCGCGGCTACCGCGGTACACAGCTAGTCTTATCAATATAATGCAATAAATAATTCAATAATATCATTGCTATTTTCCCGGCATTGTGTGCTGGTTAATTGGAAAATTACGCGCACGAAAGAAAATTAAACAGCAAGATGGGAACCGAGACCATTATAAGTTGATATTAATTTTATCGTTTTCATCTGAGTTATTGTCCTAAGATAGCAATTAATTAGTTATTGTCTGGATACATTCTTTGCTTTTTATTCTTAACATTTTAACGGAAATAGACCGTTGTTTTTTCCCGTTATTTTTTATGGTAACATTTCATGTATATTCATACATTTCTATATTATTATGTGTATCTTAAAATTTTTCTTTTACATTTATTAGAGTAGAATCAAATAAATTATACATAATTTAGGTATGAATTCGGTTCAGCTGTTCTTGTGTTTGAAATTGTGGATCTGTTCTGACTTTGTTTTTATAATATATAGGATATTTGTTCAAACATTACTGTCGATACTAGATTATATTTCAAAAACATATTTAAAAATTTAGTACACACTTTTAAAAGAAGGTTAATACTAGACGATTCTCCTAAATAGATACATAGCTACTTACTTGCACAGATAAATTCACTTAGGTGAACAGGCATAATAATTGGAAACATTATTGGTGATCTTCCAAGCAACAAAAGCAACAAATCTCATCATACATCAACTTAAAACCCAAATAACATTTTTACTTGCATAGTAAAAAGCACAATATTTCAACCAAAACTCAAACAAACATTGCTTGATACATTTGTTGCGAAACTACAATATAAACAACCAAAAACATGTTTTCGCAAACAATAACATGTTAATCCCTTGAACATAATACCTCAGTCAAGTGTTAGTCCGTTATAAGCCTATTGTACGTGTAATTGACTTAAGGCAAGATCCTTTGACAATCGATCTTGACGTACTCTTTAAGTTTTGACGAGTTTATTGTTGAGCGTCGATGTTTGGCTGTGGTATTGGAAACACGTGTTGCTGATTGCTACAACCAAATAACCCTTAAACTTGTTTTAACTTTTATCTATATACAACTGGACATTGGCAAAATTGTGGTTACGTAGCACTGCTATTCACCAAGAAGAAGAAGAGTTTATTGCATGGTTGATTTTGAGTATTTCTGATACATTAGTTTATTAATAATTAACCATTTCCAGAGGGTTTAACCTTAGTTAAAGTTTCAGCTTAGTAAGTTAAGTTCCAAAGTCAAAGTCAAAGTAAAAGGTAAAACCGGGATAAAGTCATATTATATGTGTTAATTCCAAGTCTTAACTTTAGAGAAATCCATGCAGTAGTTTTGTCTATGTATCTTTACAAACTTTTGCTTTTGTGACTTTATTATAATACACTAGCGACCCGGCTTCACTCGCATATATCATGCATGTATTATTATACATATAAACCTTCCTCTTGAATCACTCTATCTATTACAAATCCACATGAGAATCGGTCGCGTAGTTTTAAATATTTAAACATACATAGGGATATAGGGACAGACTAAGCAGCTTTATAGTATGTAGTGAAGATGGAACTATTTCATGAAACGGTTAAGTTAATCTTCAGTTCTTGACACATGTTACATATAATACATTGGTATTCAAATCGTTCTACAATTTTTTTTTTTGTTTATACAAAAACAAACAATAACATTATTAGAAAGACGCAATCACAATGGTATGATAAATATTTAAACTAACTAAAGCAACAATTAGCAAACAGTTTAATCCCTTTAAGTAAAGGATCCAAGTGTTATTCCACGATCCTTTTGTCATGTAATTGCCTTATAGAATATCCTTTGACTCGTCAACATGAGGTATGAAGGCTGACGTCTGTCAAAATCTTTAACAAAATCTTTTGAATGGTTTTATTTTTTGCATAAAAAGTGTTGTGTTTTGGGTAAGGTAAAAAATTCTGGATATGGCAGTATTTATAGATGTGATAGTTACGTAAAATATGAATTCTTGAATTTATTATCGTTGAGAAGACTCCTTGAAACTCTTCCATTCCATATAGCAACTCTTCATGTAACCTAGTAGAAGGTAATAATGGATGGATGGAAAAATATAAAGGATCAAAATAACATAGAATCTCCAATATATAAATCGTACTTTTATCATACAATAGATTACTTTTTTTGCTTGATTGCTATAGAAAAACTCCTAATTTATGAAATTAAAGGTAGAGGATTTTTTTCACACTAAGCGAGTTGTAAAGGTCATTTTAATTACTTTAAATTTAAAAATACAACATTCTAACTGGAAAATCCTATTTGATCTTAGTTTTTTTTTATTATTCTATGAAGTGATGAGACGAGCTGATGCCCTTCTGATGGTAAGAGAAACGCCAGCCCAATGCAGTGCTACCCAGAACTTTGCTCCGGGCAGGGGTGCATTACATTGACGCTCCCCACTTTGAGTCATTAGATGTTAAGACTCATTAGCCCAGTAATCACGCTGGCTTCAGTGCCCCTCAGACCGGAGCACAGTGACATTCGCACATCACGGCGGTTGAATGTCTGACACTGTGGGGCCTGGGGGTACCCACCCAGCCCAGTTGTAAGTCACCGTAATCCAGTTTCTAAATGGTACTTTTAAAATTGCAAGCTAACTAATGAAATTTCGCTAACATTTGGCTGGTCTGACAATCAAGTCGTTCTATTGTGAGATGATTGGCGTATTGTGGGCCACCCGTGTCCCTGTCACTGCTACGTAAACAATAGTTTTTGATCGCTTTTGTTTGATTTGCAGAATTGTAGGGCTTATGTTAGAATTAAAAGTATATTAGGAGGTAAGATTTGAGTTATATTATATGGTGGAAATTTATATTTTTCTTTATCTATAGAAGTCTAAACAGCCAGAGCGAAATTAACAGTTGAAAATCTTAAAAAAAAATCTTTTTCGATTTTTGATCGAATTAACTAGTTTTACGTTGCAATGTTTTCTTTTCTTCTAAATTCTTTTTATAGAAAGTAAAAAGGAGCATTTGCATTATATGGGTAGCTTTTAATATTTAATAACTACATGTATCTGCTAAAAAATTGGTTAGGATTAATCCAAATGTTTCCCAAGCAAATATAAAGGCTGTCAAACAAAACATGGTCCCTACTGGCAGAAAAAGCAGCAAATGTTATCGTTTCAAACTACGCTTGGCCACCTACGCATCCAGAACTACTCAATAAATTGGATTTTATATGCTACAATGCTTTTAAATAGCTTACAAGATAAGTCAATCATTTTCGTATTATCCGCCCAAATACAATAGGACCATCGGCCCTTGAATACAATTCAATGGGAGACAAATTTTAATCTCGAAATGATGGATTCATACAAAATTGTGTGATTTTCTGACAGGTGGTATGACACGGAAATTAGGGTATTGAAGTTGTCTTTATAAAGGCAGGTAAATATGTTTTGTAATGAAAGGGCTTAGCTGATGTGTCTTCATATTGCGTTATACAGTTTCCTGTTGTTAATTTGTGTTGTAAAGTGTTTACGTACATTCAACCTTATATAAAAAAACTTTTTGCTTTATAACATATAAATATTAATTGTATTGTGCATGTTGTGTTGTCTTGTAGTCTTAAAAAATATTGTATGGGGTCTATAATCTGGATGGTGATAAATTTTTACGCTTTTTAATATTCTAATTTGCCATTTTTAATATGAAATTTCAAGCCAGAAAAAAAATACCTAATTATTTTTCATAAAAAACACAATTTCTAACTAGTTGTTTGAAGTTTTTAAGACACGAACCTACTAACCCACCGATGATAACTAATAAAAGAAGATAAAAACTCGAATAAAAATGCGATTTAGTATATAGTTCTCGGAATTTAGAAAGGTCGTAGTTTTTGCGAAATATTATGCAAGAATGATCCATTTATCAAGCTAAGAACGCGCGATGAGTAAATTATTCTAGTAAAAAGTTTACAAGCAATTATAACGCAGTAATAAATTGTTTATATTGAAGAATGACCGTTAAACTGTAGGGTGACAGCCTTCTTCCTTATTTATGGGATATTTTATAGCTTTATGAACATACCTCTTACATGGAATCTCAGTAACTATTGCAGTTTGTAAAGGAACTAGACTTCTTAGTAGAAATGTGAAGGTAAGACCTTCATCTAAACCAAAGGGTGTATCCTCGACCAGTCGAACCACTGACTGGCTGGCCGTTCGGCTTAAATGGTTCGTTGTTTTGTAAAAACTAAATAAAATTAATGGTAATAATAATTAATAAAGTAATTTTATTTATGATTCACTCGTATTAGTTGCAGCGTGATAGTATATAGCATAAAACATTCCTCAAGAAATTGACTGTCCAACACAAAATTTCAACATTTCAATTCGAACCAGTGGTTCCTACCTCAGCTTATTTTTATTAATATTTTATAAAAGGGATATGAATTAATATAACAATCTTTAACAGAAATAAACCTTTGACTTTAAACTAAAAAGTTAAAAAAATTGCTTCGTATTAAATAATAGGTATCTTCATCTAGTATATAGAAATCATTAAATAGTTATTTTATAATTTTGAAGTTCGTATCAAGTAAATGCTACATCAATCAGACAAACGTTACTTGTTAGTTGTTTTACTTTTTTTGAAGTCGGTTAAAATGAGAAGGCCAGTATTTATGGTCACTATACATATCATGACATACACCATTCAAATAACCGACCACACAGTAGAAATACTCCATATTTGCTTAACTTACAGCCAAGTATCCGCCAAGCAGTCGTTAGGTAATTTTAATGGCATTTTTATTGAAATCAACACATTACATTAATTTTTTTACTGACTGCGCTTGCGTTGCTTGAAAGACGCCAAGTAATAAGTGATTTTTAAATCAGTTCCTAAGGAGATTTTATTATGGATTCGAACATCCTCAAATGGTCATTGATTTTTCATTGTTTCAAATGTAATTTGTAAACTTACTTCATTATTATATTAAAAAAATAAATAAATAAATAAAATGAAGTCTTAATGTGTTTAAAAAATATTATTATTTTGTCTAACTTAACAGAGCTTTATAATAATTGTTGTCACTGTTTTCCGTCTCACCGCAGCGGGCAGGGGTCGTCATATACAAACTCTTCCTCGGAAATAAGTATACATACTGATTATGAATATACTATAATAGCGATCCACCCCGGCTCCTCTAGCATATATTATGATGTAAGCTTTCCTATCTTTTAAGTTAGATCAAACTGCACACGGCGTGCAAATTTAATTTAAAATCTGTTCACTAGTTTAGGAGTCAATCGCGGACAAACAGTGACACGTTATTTATATATGTTAAGATGGAGGGCCTTCACAATATTCTTTCCCATTGTAATAGCAGACCACCCAGGAAAATAGTCCTTATTTGTTGAAACTAATTGCTAAGTATGAAAAGAGCAGTCTTCAAGTAATTTTAATGGCATATTTATTGAAATGAAGCAAACATTTGTTTTTTATTTAACGTTTGATTAACAGTCGCATTGCATGATAGACTTTGTTAGTAAGCCTTATAAGGCCTAGGCGAATTAAAAAATAAATTAATGACCCAATATAATTATGTAACGTAATGTTTTATAAAAGAGATTCCCTTTTGAAGGTACCGATGGGCTTCTAATAAGGT
>JADANM010006230.1:3632840-3661787 GCA_026213755.1 Eurema hecabe | reverse complement strand
TAAGTAACTATAGCTTAGTTGTAGTCAAAATCTCTTACTTACGGAGTTGTTCTTCTTTCTTATATGTTATTCTTCTTCTTATATTATTATTTCTAATACAATATGTTTTTTGTGACGATGAGTAGATGGTGATCAGCTTGATCAGGTATTAAGCGACTATCTCTGCCTGTGAACAGTCTCAAAGCTAAGTGTCCCACTACTTGCTGACCTTTGAAATTGCATAAATAGGAAGGATTTGTGACCTCTTTACCTACTAAGTGTGCTTGTTTTTTTGTTTGTCCTTCACGCCGTAGCTAAGCAAACAATCGACCTGATTTTTGGCATACAGTAGCATAAGCTACTTTTTAACTGGAAAAAAGGGTTTTAGGGGCCAAATTTTATATGAAAGTCCACGCGGACGGAGTCGCAGGCAACAGCTAGTAATACATAATTAAACTATTACTAATAATAGATAAAAATAATTCGCTTCTAGAAAGTTCGATCAGTGAGCAGTCGGCAGGCAGTAGTCGGGCGGCGAGCGGCGACATTATATTGGGACGGCGGTAATTTTCAACTAATCACTCGTTTAATTTTCACTGACTCTCATTTATTTGCGATATACATACAATACATACATATGTAGCGCATTTATTGAAATACTTTCTGGGCATTATGATCAGTTTATTAATCATATTATAATAACATATTAACCATAATATAACTATTAGACATTTACCTAAGAACTTTATGTTTATGTAATAATTGAGGTTCAATTTAATTAACTAATTAGTCAATAGGCTATATTGTAAAAAAATAAAGTATTTCTTACTTTATTGGTAAAAAAAAACTTAATAAATCGACAGGAATAACTAATATATAGTATGAACTTGTTAGTTAGTTATAATTATACCATATACTACAAGAGAGATAAGGAAAATAATAGCCTATATTTTGCTAATAATTATTTTTTTTTTATACTATGAAGAGGGGAGACGAGCTGGACGCACTCCCGATGGTAAGAATAGCTCCAGCCCATAGCCAATGCAGTGCTACCCGGATCTTTGCTATAAAGCCCAACTCCGGGCAGGGGTGCACTACACCGACGCTCCCCACTTTAAGTCGTCAGATGTTAAGACTCATTAGCCCAGTAATTTCGCTGGCTACAGTGCCCTTCAGACCGGAGCACAGTGACATTTTCACATCACTGTTCAGGCGGTAGAATGTGTGGCACCTGATATAGGTATGCTTTTTTGGATCTGAAATAAGTTAAATGCTTAATATTATATTCGATATAATATTAAGCATAATATATAATGTATATAATGCTATAATGATCTATGCATATATATACCTTTCTAGAGCGAATTACCGAAAAAATAGGTAAAAAAACAATTTACCTACCTAAACTCATTGTGAAGATTTATAAGATAGAATAATATACAGTTATATTAATAATTTAACACGCAAAGTTAACAATAGTTAATCGTAATTTCAGTCTGTTAGATTAAACCTAATAAATCATGTACAAACGAATAGCTCTCAGCAATCACTGACAATACCATTTGCTTATCAGTAATCGCTGATAACGCACACGTGCTGAGGGTGTTGAGCTGTGTACTGTAAAGATGTATTATGTTTGTTTACACTTAACTCCTGAAAGTATAAATTTTGATAGTCAAGAAATAGCTATAAAGTGGAAATATTTGTATTTCTGTATGTAACGAATTAACTCAAAAAGTACTGGACCGATTTTAATAGTTAGAAAGCTACACTGTCACTAATATTGGCATATTAGTACTATCTATGTCTGTAAAATAATATTTGCAGGATCTAGGATCCTTTCTTTATTTTAAATGAAGCTTTTGCTTCTTTTTCTACAAAGTTAAAATTGTTCCATACATTGTTCTGGAATTTAATTACATAGATTTATTTAAAATTTATTTTATAACAGCACACCTATACTATACAATACATATAAACTAATTACATAAAGAAATAACAAACATACGGAACAAAATTCTATTATATTGATACCCTATATAAGAATTCAAAATGGCGTGTTTATTATGTAATTTACATAACAAAACATTCATTTATCAGCCGTCAACATAAGGTGATCGAGTCGAATGAAAACCACGTTGATTTCAAGACTGTATAGAGATATTAAAACTAGAAATTATTTATGAATAAATTTATATTTAAATATAAATAAAGAAAATAAGAAGAACTGTTTATGTAATGGTCATAATAGTTTGACTTATTTTTTTTAATTTCAAAGCACTTAGATATATGTTGCCATAATGAGTACTCGAATATAAATAAAAGAAATTAATTAATATTTTCAGGACATTACACAGCGCCATCTAGTTCCAAACTAAGCAGAAAGCTTGTGTTATGGCAACTAGATAACGGAATAAATTACACATACATACTTTTCTTTTGTAAAAGCATACATACAATACAGACAAAATACAAATGTAAATTACAACTATATTTTTCCGGTGTGGGGATCGAACCCAAGACGCAGTTGTGCTACCACTGCGGCAAGCGGTCTGCGAAATATATATGTTTAAGAGAAGATGATATGTATTCTGTATTTTACTGGTGATACAATTTTACAATTTAAATTTTACAATTATAAGTGTGACTAAATTCTCCGCTAATAACCTCTACCTACAAAAATATTTAACGTATAAAGGACTATTAACAGCTCTATGTAAATCCCAATTGCAAATAGCGAAATCAAGATAAAAGTCAAACTAATTATATTAAACTGCCTTCCCTCATAGAGCCCTAATGTTGAACGATCTCTTTTGTTAATTTTAAACCTTAAATCAATGTAATAAGGGCGAATGTCCCATACTGCAGTTCGCTAATGATTGGATGCAATTTTCAAACGATAATAGAGATTTCTAATATCGATTATGTTTGATATTTAAAGGAACGACTTTATGTTCGCAATAATGTGAAAACCCACACGAATGTAATGAACCTGACTTATCTAATATATATAAATCTCGTGTCACAATGTTTGTCCTCAATGGACTCCTAAACCACTTAACCGATTATAATAAAATTCGCGCACCATGTGCAGTTCGATCCAACTTGAGAGATAGGATATCTTACATCCCGGTATATCCCTGAGGACGGGAACTACGCGGGTAAAACCGCGGGGAACGGCTAGTACTTTATATATTGTAAGTATTTATTTTAAGTTAAAACGAAACAAGACGTCTTCTAATGTGATTACTGTCAACTGAAGAATAATAAATAATAGTCCCCTTTTAGTAATAGACCACCTTCGTCTATTAACAACGTTTAACAAGACACATCTTTGATTAAAAATAAAAAAAAACCCCGAACTGATGACCTTAAAGACCTGATCCGATTTTCACCAAACATAGCTAAGAACAATCTCGACTGATATACCTTTCATGCAAAAAAAAATTAAAATCGGATCATCCGTTTGGTGGATGCCACATACAGACAGATACACATTAACATAGACACGTTTAACTTATAACACCTAGTCGTTTTTGTGTCGGGGGCTAAAAGGGATAATCGAAGGGCTTTTGACAACAGGGAAAAAGGAATAATGGGCCTCCTTTGGTTTTACCTACCAAAGGAATTGACACCTTTACTTAATTTATAATTTAGACTATATTGTATTAATATATAGAGGTATACTAAATATTTAAATAGTTTAGAAAATATCTTTTACGCAGATTTTGAAGTAGTAGTAGTTAAATAAATAAGAACCTAAATAAGTAATTACCCAATAAGGTTTATAGAATGATCTAAGTAACTTAGCCTAAGTAAGTTGGAGTAAGTTATTTTATAGAAAAACATGTTATAATTAAGGGCAAGCAAATCAACCATCTATGTAAAATTACAACAAAAACTTAAATGATTAAGTAAAGAGACATTAATTAGCTTCAATTGGAGATAATTAAAAATAACATATGTTGTTTATTGCAGGCCTCCTTTTATATATGATTTTTTGTACGTTTGTTTGTTTGAATAGCTGAAAAACTACAGGAATAAAACTACGTAAAGAGAGTTTTTAAAATAATTATTAGTACAAGTAGACTACTGAAGTTATATATTAATATCTGCATTAAAAATTACACATTTAACACATAAACATTAAACAAATTAGATATTTCTTAACCGTCTCAGGACGGTGACCTTTTTCATGTATAAATATTATAATATACGAGTTTTTGTTTATATTTACAATTGTATGTTCTTATTTTTAAAAAGAGCAGCTATCAGAGTTTCTTGCCGGTTCGTCTCTGAAGATACTGGCTTCCGAACCAGTGTTAAATATTTTGTAATACGATGACAGTTCTAAAGTGTTACTAAATGTAGCCTAGTTGAATAAAGGTATGTGTAGTTCATATTATTACTTAATACCATACTTAATTATATTTCAATTATTAAGTGTAAGTATTTAGTAATGTATCTATTAGTGTTTAAAGTTGCACTATGCCACCTTATTGTTTATATATGTTTTGTCCTGACTTGGTTGCCTGGAAGACATCACTCTTGAGTGATAAGGCCGCCAGTTACCACAATGTATTCTATTTTATAATGTTTCGATTGTTATGTGTAACAAAGTGTGAAATAATAAATATAAATACTTTCGATTTGACTTTGAAATTGAACTGATAGTGCCTTATAATCGGCAGACCGACTAATAATTAATCGATCTATAAGTCTCTGTATACGTCTTATAAGAGCCATAGCCTTTCAGATAGCAATAAAAATGCAGTTCCCTTAACATGTTAAATAGTTGACAAGTTAAAAGGCTCATGGAATCCCGAGTATTATATTAATCAACGTTCGACAACGTTAATTGTATTAATTATAGAAAACAAGTAGCAATAAAGTTGGTATTTGTATATAATGCCATATTTGAGTTCATTAGTGGCAAACCCATATAGGGATCGACACAAATTGTTGACGACGTTTGTTTGTTTCAATGGAAATTGTCGTACAGCTGTTGGGAGACTTTCATATGTTTAGTATTTCAGAAATGTCTATATTGCCTTACTTAATTTGTAGACGAAGAAATCTATATATATAAAAGAAAGTCGTGTTAGTTACACCATTTATAACTCGATAACGGCTCAACTGATTTGGAGAAGGACATAGGATACTTTTTATCCAGTTTCCAGGGGAATACATTTTTTATGAAAGTAAACGCGGACGGAGTCGCGGGCAACAGCTAGTAGAGGATATAATTTTTAAGAATAAAAATGAGACGCTGTAAGATTATTTGAAAGAGATTCGATTAGTTCATTTTTTTAATTTATTTACAATTTTTACGACTACTGCGCACATGCGTAATGAAAATCATTATGTCACCAATTGTTTGTAATTAATGCTAGCTTTTATACTTTTCTTAAATTCGTCAAATTGCTACAACTAGATACTATGGAATGATTTCAAAAACTTTTTCAAGTCTATCACTTTAGAAAATTCTTTCTCTATAGTATTAATGTTTATACAAAAAATTCTAGAATAAGAAAGGACACAACAAATGTAAATGCTGTATTCTCACTTTAAAAGTATATTTATTTATTAACTTATTTATTTATACACTTTATTATATACACATTGAACAGAAATATGACACAGTTTGGCGGCTTTATCGCTTGACAGCGATCTCTTCCAAGCAACCTCTCAAGAAGAAATACAAAAAAGTAGCAAGACAGTATAGGTATGTCTCTAGAAATTGGTAATCACTATATAGTATAAAACAAAGTCGCTTTTTCTGTCCATATATATATCCAAATGTATGCTTTAATCTTAAAAACTATGCAACCGATTTTCTTGCAGTTTTTGAAATAGAGTGATTCAAGAGGAAGGTTTATATGTTTAATTCATGTATAATATATGCGAGCGAACCCGGGGCGCTAGTTAAAATTAAAGTAGAAAATTATTTCCAAGTCGAAGCATCCTGTATAAAAGTCAGGTTTGCATATTAAGATTCCCGGTCTCGACGCACGAAGCGACGTCTCAATCCAGTAGTACAGAGTAGGGAACATTCAAATTGATAGCTTTATTTCTTGACTAGTTCCTTCATGCAGTTTCGTTAGTTATATTAGGCCTATATTTATATATGTTTAACATTTTTATGAATATATTCGTACAACGAGAATGCCTTGAGAAACTTTATTAAGAATAGACTGGTTCGCGCGATTTTACGCGCTTAAAAATTAATCTAGTGGGATTTTATTTAATCCAGTAATAACAGGATAATAAAATGATATTATATAATAATTCCATTATATCAGTTTTCAGATATAGAGTAAAAAAACATATTATATATCGATAAACGTAAAGAAAGTTATAACTATGTATGGAATATTGTTTCTTAACGTTCGTAAGAGTAACCAATTTTCGTGGATAATTATTTTAATCTATGGCATTTTTATGTATGGTAATTACTTTTTTTTAAAGAGCAACTCATAGATTCCTGGCGGTTCTCCTCGCTTTCCATTCCCGCGTTAAAGTTCATATTTTTTATAATACTATGACGATTCAAGTGTTATACGAAGTTATACGAAGCCTAGTTGAAACTTTCCCTTTGGTATTTCGTAGCCCTTATATGTCTATTTTTAAGAAGAATTCTTTAATAGCAAGTAAAAAAGTAGGATCCAGATAACGCTAACGTTCGTGTATCTATGTCACAGGTAGTTCCAACACGACTCCCGACTTTTTCCTTTTGCCCGATGACAATAAGCCCGTATATTATCCCGGCGTGTTTTATTCTGGAGAAATATTTAAATTTATGATGTACGCGCCGGGGACGACGCCATTTTTGCCAGGTCGCTGTGTTTTTGGACCGGTATTAATAGGTGTGTTAGGTTATAAGGGTGTTCGAATTGTTTCTTGTTTGGTGCTCGAATATTGGATTATTTAAACTAGGTTTTAGTTTTGCGAGCTTCAAGCTGTCAATATTGGAGTCGTGCTTATATTCGATTTGCGTGTCGGTATTTTTGAAAAACATCAAAGTCAAAGTCAAAAGTATCTTTATTTAATTAGGCTACATAAAGTAACACTTTTGAATCGTCATGGTATTACAAAACAGTTACCACCGGTTCGGAAGGCAGTTTCTACAGAGAAAAAAACTCTGATAGTCGCTCTTTTCTAAATAAGAACATACAATTGTAAATATAAACAAAACTCGACTAATATACTATTTATACATGAAAAAGGTTTAAGTTAAATATACTTTTTTAAAGTTAAGATTGCGATCGACTTATTACCAAGAATAAAAGTTACATATGTCTTAATCTGGGGTCTTAAACCTTTCAAATTGAATCACTATCGTAATAAACATCTATAATACATACTAGCTGTGTCCCGCGGTTTTACCCACGTAATTCCTGTTCCCGGGGCAATACCGGGATGTAAGCTATCCTATCTTTTAAGTTGCATCAAACTGCACATGGTGTGCAAATTTTATTATAATCGGTAAACCACTTAGGTTTATGAGTCCATTGAGGACAAACATTGTGACACGAGATTTATATATATTAAGATATAAATGTTTAATACAACTCAATTACGCCACAGATAATAAAAAATACTATTAAAAGCGCATGCAAGCTGTGAATAAAATGTTATTTACAGAGTCGACTAAAATTAGCAACTAAGTCCGTATCTCGGGAACGAATGAATCAATTAAGACAATAATGTGGTTTAGCGATGTTATCAGAGCTGCAATCAACTAACTAATGCCTTGTGAGCCAGCGTGTGCGATGCTATAAAAATAAATCATTTGTAGCGCTTTTAATGCGCTGAGTTCTGAATAGCGCGTATGATATTTTTTCGTATTGAAGGATCGCAAAGAATACCTAATTTTAAATTAATGTAATGAAAATTCATTTCACATGAATTATTAATAATCAAGATATTGATTTTTTATTTCTATTGACCAGCATATCGATTTTTAAATTTATCGATAATACGAAATCACTTCAGCTGTTACGTGTCTTTGAAAAGACTCGTGTTTAATTGAAAAAGTTAGTTTGGACGAGACTAGCTCGACTTTCGGACTTTCGGACTTTCGGTCTTTCGGACTTTCGGACTTTCTGAACTTCGGGCTTTCGGGCAGCAGTGTAGAGGAGGTTAGTCGAATATGATTCTTACAGAAATGCTAAGATTTAGACGGTCAAAAATTAATCTAAATTAAATGGTCATAATTATTTAAAACGCATTATACACATTCCTAGCATTCACAGCCTTCCTCTTGAAACACTTTCTATTAAAAAAACCGAATGAAGATCAGTTGCGTAGGATCAAAGATTTAAGCATAAATAGGGACAGACAGAAGAAACTTTGTTTAATACTATGTATAGTACGCGTCATTTATGTTTAGCGCTGGACGTGAATAGCTGCGCATCGGTAGAATCGCGCTCGTAATTGAGCGAGAAAGACAACACGACTGGGAAAACCAATCAACGCTCGCGCACCCGACGATCACGCGCCCCGCGCGCCGCGCCGCTACCTCGATACCTTATTTTTGACTTCTGCGCAGGTTTCGCTCAGCGCTAAAGATTCGTGACGCGTAGTATAACGTAATGATTGAGTTAATAATAATATAATTAATATTACATCTTTAATAGGAGTATAAACTTTAGATATATTGCTATACATATACATTGCCTGTGTCTTGGCTACACTTAACAGGACATGGGTGAAAATAAATACAATTTCATTACAATATACTGTATCTATGTATGTGGCTTAATTGTTAATCTATTTTGTACCAAAAGGTTTATGAAAATAGCCTTTAGGAAATTTATTGAGAACATTCTTTAGTACTCAAAAATAAAAAAACTTTTAACTTGATTAATTTCAATTGCTGATCCAAAATGTTAGTTTTAAAACCTTTTAAAAAACATTAACACCGTCTAAAATGGTCAATACGGAACCCTTATCCTGACATCTGAGATCGTACTTAACTTCTTTTTAAATCTTACCTAACTATAACTATATAAGTAAAAAAACTACATACAACACACAAATATAGAATCGCTTCTACCACAACTAAGCAATTCAATTATAAATTTACAGTTCAATCATATATCATAATAATATAATTATGCCCCTTGATTCATTACGGACACTTGACCCCCTTACACCGCCGTGCATGATTAATGGCACGACTAAATGTACAAGATTTTACAAGTCAGAGGTACTTAGGACGTTTGTATTATGCGAGTGTATCACAATCACCTTCTCAATTCAAGTACTTTTATTTTTATAATATATTTTAAAACTACATATGTATACTGTAAATAAAGGATTTTAAATTGAGTCGATGTTAAACCACACATATTAACCATATAATTAGATAAATGAGTCTTTTGTTCACATAACTTATAGCCACAACAACGAAACGCCATTATTCAATGCACCTACAAAATTCCTCCAAACCAAAGAATCCAGCATACGTTAAAAGTTAATTTTCAAACGATATTTCATCGCCGCGAGCGCCCTATGAGCACGGACCAACCAAAACAATTACTTAATGTCAACGAAAAAGATAATTTAATAATTGTTCCCGATGATATATGAGAGGTCCACGCCCACCTGGGGTCCAAGTATTAAAATAGCCGATACTCTTAGGGTCTTATTTATGCACGCCGGCAAAAGTTACATCTTACTCCATACACTGTCGTGCATTTGTTAAAAGAACACGGTAATAGTCGCTCGGAGGTTTCTAATGTCTCAATTTCCTCGAACATCCAATCTAAATTGAACTTTATGTTAATAAAAATAGAACAGGAATTAGCTCGCTAGCTCGCTTGCACGAACTATGCCTTACAATAGCAAAACGTCCTATGTGTACTGAGTCTAGCCGGCCGAACGCTAACTTTATAGTACATCTATTAAACTCAAAATAGATTGACATATAGCGTTGGACTTAAATTATGTCTTGTTTAATGAGTCGGACTGGACCACTGTAATAAACATCCCATCTTGTTTGCGCGTGCAAGCGAAAGTCGACTCTATTTACTAGGGTGCGCGTATAATTTTGGCATGTATTGTACCGCGAGCGTAGAAACAATAAAATGAAGTCAGTTTGCGAGATGTTTTCACTGGGAACACAGTCATGTAACTAATGCAGAGAATCTACATATCATTAAGAGATGTAGGCTCGTTTTATACGTGTGTACCGCTTTGTTTCTTATATTTATGGTTTGATATGTCGGTATTTATGACATGAATGCATACAGCGAACATTACTATGCAATGTTATACGAAACGGCCGAATGAGCTTGTTTTCAGGCGCCTTTTGTACTAAAGTATGGGGTTGAAGAATCGACATGTGGCAATGCCAATAGTCTTAATTTTATTGAGAAACAAGTCGTATAAAGTTTCGTAGGATGTTTTTATAGAGTTCTAAAAGTAAACACATTTATTAATAGTAACACTTGCGATGAGGTCTGAATCGTGCTTATTACATTTCTCAAGACTTATAATATTATAATAGGTAGAACTTCTCGGCACCGAGCTATTGGGGCCTAACGGTTAGTCGGTTGTTCGTCTAGTCGAGGTTCCTTTCTTTAGTTCAGAGGAATGTTACGTCTCCTCTCCCTCCACAGATACACAATATACATAATATTATATAGCTCAAAATTATAGAGTTCATATTTTAAGTTTTAACTGATGGTTAGCGGGCAAACGGACAGGAGAGCCCGCTTGCTTGACCATGGGTCGCCTGGTGGTAAGCGACGTTGCGGTCTACCATAGAGTACGCTTGCCCTAAAACCTGTTCACTCCACACTTGAACACCTCTGGATTGTATCCAACGGGGAAGACCCACTCGGGGAGCTCATTCCACTCTCTTGCTGCGCGCAGAAGAAAAGTGGAAGCGAAGCGCTTCGTTCCTGTCCTGGGTATCTCTCTCTACTTAAACCGGATCTCTTTTTAAACTTCCATTAACAGTATACCTCTGGAAAGACCGAAGCAGTTAAACTTAACATCTTATGACTCAAAGTGGGAAGCGTCAATGTAGTGCATGCACCCCTGCCCGGAGCAAAGTTCTAGGTAGCACTGCATTGGCTGGCGTTTCTGTTACCATCAGGAGGGTGTCCAGCTCGTATCACCACTTAATAGAATAAAAAAAAAACTGTTCCACATAGACACTAGTCGCATAAGAAAATCCAATATCACCAAAACCGTTAAACCAAAATTGAAACCTAAAAACATCTTAACCAAATGGCCACTATCTACCACGCGGGTGGGCTACTGTTTACCCAAATACTTAGGCCCCGCTAAGACATCAAATTACGTCACAGTTTGTTCAGCAATTAACGAGTTATACACGTGTGAAATTGCCTAAACCAGTATGTAGTAAGGTTCGGCTACTGGAGTTTAACTACGACATTCTCAAAGACCACAGATAAAAAAAAAATGTTATTTTGGTTGATTTTTTGTAGCGGAAGTTTCACCAAGGCTGTGGCTGTGTGTGTGTGTGTGTGTATTTATGTCTATGTGTGGTGAATGCAAATCGGACTATTGAGAGTTCAATAGCTTTCTAACTATGCTAGCTAGCTACCTATGCATATCAAAGCCCTTTCATATGGTATCCCTATAACTGCCTTATTCAAAATATTTAATACTATGAATAAAGCCGCCATTTATATATGTAATTCTTCTAATGTATCTTCTGTCTCATATTTATGTTCAAGTGTATATAATAAAGTGTTGAGATTTTTACATATATCTGTTATGGTTAATAACGATGATACTTGACCAATTTCAAAGTCCTAGGACAACGGAAAGTACTATTTTTCAATTTCTGAAATATCCTTTTTTAAACTCAAAAATATGCTGTCACAAAGAGAAGTACCTATGACAAAAAGCCCACTCGAACAGATGAAATAAAAATAAGATACAGATTAATTATAAAAATGTCTGGTAAGTATCGATTGTAGCTAAGATTCCCAATACATTCCCGCGCTAGTATTACCGTAAATAACCCGCTGACAGCTTTAGTTCCAGCATTTGTTCAAGCTGCTATGAGCTATTCAATTATCTAAGCATAGTTTTGTGAACTATTGGTATGAACCGTGTCCCTAATTTTGAAGTAAACTTAGTACATATTCACTACTACGGAAAAGGCATATAACTTAATAAAAAATAATAAACATATAAGCGATCGCTTTTTTTTAGATATATTTATATTTTATTTTATAAAACAGTTAGTTTAGTTACACCACTAACTCAAGAGAAAATTCTATTTCAAGGCAAAAGAAACCAACAGACTAAAAGACAAAATTGTCTCAAGATGAAGTGTTGGTAACAATGCCATTTTTCCTTATCAAGTATTTACCTCAGAGCTTTACTTTGTGAAAGAAAAAGCCTTATTGATGAACAATTCTGAACAATATTAATGAACAGAACTAATCTTCACATGTCATTACGCTCTCTCGACATTTGTGATCATTTATACTGTGCTGTATAGAAAGTAATGTGGTGGTCTGTGCCCGTAGTTGCGTACGATACGGCACGATAGATATTTAAAAATAATAATTAGAGTAAATATGTTAATCTAGGTTTAAAGATACCATAAAAATAATATGGTATATGAATTCACGAGATTACATTTAGACCTTAATCGATTAGAATCGTTCGTAAAAAATACATTGATTAACTTTAGAACTGTCTGCTGCCATTTTCGTTTTAAAATTTTCATGGTAAAGATAAACCTTATTTAACATTTAAACATAAGTAAATTACTAATATGCCTGTAATAATGCCACTTCATATACATTCAAATTTTAAGTTGGATTTTTATTTTATGTTATAAAAACGTAGACAGAGCATAAAAAAAGTACGTTTAAACTTTAAAGTCTTGCCTTTTTAAACGTTGTTGGAAGAAATAAGAAGTAAACGTACTTAAAAATCTAGTCGTCTTCTAACTGATAAAATATTGTATACATTACACAAAATAAATAAAACCCTGTAAACTAATAATAATACCGTGGGCTTATGGAAACGTAAGCTAATAAGTGGCGTTCGCGATTTTTCCATGTCAATATTATTAATGTCAGTTTTCTATCTCATGCGTGACGCTAATGTTACATTGACGGGGCGATAACTTCACATTTCATACACATATTATAATATCATGATTAATATAATTTTCTTTATGGTGGAAATTAAAGAAAAAATATACTTTATTAAAATTATAAGAAGCCTTAATTACAAATTATAAGAAGCCTTACTTACTTATTTAAGCCTTAGTTGCTGTTTTTGGAAATAGTTGTACCTCAATATTAAATTTAAAGAAGTGTGTTCGTTTTTCATTGTTTCGTCACTAGAGGGGTGAAATATCAATATTCTTTACATGTGTTGATTATGTTTTAAAATTTATTTTAATTATAGAAATGATCATCCCTCAAATGAAATAGATTTTTCTCCGCCAAACAATGAGAAATCCAATCTATGTAATGTTTTATTTTAGGGTATAAGCACCCTACAATTATGTCGTTGTAGTAAACTCTTTCTATAAATTGAGGCAGGCATTACTATTCTAACTCTAAGATCATAATACAGTCATCATAAAAATCGATAAAAATCATTATCACATAAAACGAACGGTATTGACTTTTCACACAGACTCCCACCGTTATACAGAGCTTTATAGAGCTTATAATGTGAGAAGCTCAAACACTTTTAAACCGCGGATTACGGATGTAAGCTTATTTGAATTTTTTATTAATAATAAATCCGGCTGGATCCAGTAATGGGTGGTTAATGGTTATTATTAATTTTTGTATGAATTATTCATATGGGATTACGGTTGGGCGTAGGGGAAGCATGAGATTTCCTTGGTCCTTTTATTGGTTTATGTTATATGAAGTTGGTTGATTTCTTTGGGCTTCTAATGAAGATTTGTAGGCAATTATTTGGTTGGATATATTGAAATGTACTAGAAGTATGACTCTAAACGTATATAATTGCATACCTAATAACTTTCTTACAAAACTTTTTTTTGTACGCAGAATTGAAGAATGTCTAGGTGATTGGATAATTCTTAGTTGCAGTTTAATTATAGGTATATGATAAAAAGTATATATGTATATATCTAATTATTAACAGAGTTTTTCTCTTTAAAATCATTGAGTAGTTTTTGCGTGAAAGAGCAACAAAATTCCAAATATACAAACTAACGAACTTTCAAATTTCTTATATTAGTAAGATTCTTATGACTAGCAATCAGCTGAACAATCTTATTCATTTAATTAATATTAAATACATTTTATCTTCAAACTAAATGTGTTCTAGCAACATGACTTGAATTCTAAGAGTATCTATGAGCCGATGTTGCCAGACACAAACCTTCGTTTCCCATAATAAAAAATAAACTAATAAATTTATTTTAAACACACACTAGCTATCAGATAACAGTGTCGCCTGATTAACGGCACGCGTATGAGTGATCGTTGTTAAAGTTAATTTCCTCTCGCCAACAAATTCAATGTAACAAAGAAGCATATTTGCTTATCTTTAATTGATTCACTTTACCCCCGCGTGATAAGGATTAGCTCTATTCACGCTGACTTTTACAAGGGTGCAACCCCTAACGAGGGTGGGGGCATAGATTAAATAGCAGATGTGTTATTCAAATTTGTTTATTTTGTTGAATTGACTCTGAGAGGCTGAAGTTTCTTATTGTGTAGTATTTAGGCTTGAATGACGTTCGATTTGGATTTGCTCGTTTGTATTAGTCAATTTATTTTCAAAATTGATAATAAAGATAATAAGTATAATAATGGTAAACACAGTACTTTGCAAGAAACTGGACTTAAAAGCTTTATAATATTTTCTTATGACTTTTTATAAAAAAAACTTGTATAATTTATCTGACGGAACCAAAAGCGTATGCATGATCTTTATGTTACAGGTTCTTTAAAAAGGCTTTTAAAATCGTCGATACTGAGGATTAAATAAAATTACTATTATTATATATATAGTAGGTAATACCTACTCGGCAACATAAACGTAGCCAAAGTACTATGTAAAAGTGGATTTATTTCCCATTTTTTAAAGCATCTGTTTATTACTCTATGCCGCATCGCATTTCATAACGGGCGCGTGGCGAGTATTATCGCGCGAATGCGATATCTTGAATTACAACTATTTATCGTGTGTCGTGTCGGGCCCGCGTCGTGCTCGTGTCGTGGTCGGGTGTTTGCTTACGGCATTAGGATTTGGGAAACGGAGACCTATTGTGTATTAAACGGATTTTTGTATCGCATTGATGATTAAAGAAGGATAGAGGTATTGATGCGTGTCTGAGTTGTCAATGTGACTGATACATTATTGTTTTTAAACGATTTCAAAGGAGGTTTGTTAATGCAACGGTATCCGATATAAGCTTGTTTTTCTTCAAAATTATGGAATAGGTAACTATTAAAACATTTCTATATATAAATAAAAAATAAGTATCACTTCGTGAGAAGAAAATTTATTTTTTGATTTTAAGTTTGAAATCGGTTTATTTTTGGTAAAAATTTTAATACTATGATGATTTAAAAGTGCTTAGAATATAATTGACTGTAACTTCTTTGACTTCGACTTTGATTCTTACTGGGACTGACAATTTACCGAAATAGTCTTTAGCAAAAAGTCCCAAATATTTTTTTAAATTTTTGTCTATCTAAAAAAATATATCAACTACATCAAACCATTTTAAATCCACGTATGTTAAAATCCAGTATCCAAATAAAAAATGTCACCGTTCAATAACACATTTGAAAGACGGCGCCCAGTCGACTGGATGTGATACGCGGGAAAATGAAATGGGTTTCGCGCGCTCTTTGCTGCTTTTTTAACAATGACGTTTGGTGTGCACAGATTATGCAACCGTTGTTACTGTAAGAAAATAGGTTAAGGTTTTATGTGTTTTTTTAATTAAATTATTCTTTTGTCAGCATTCATATGAGAGTTGGTTAGTGTTTTTTTCTTACATGATTAAGTTCTAAAATTATAACTAGTTTCGAACTGCGGTTTCAAGTAAAGGTAGAACAAATCTTTGTATCTGTAAACTATTATCTAAGTTGGTTTAGTAATTTAAGCGCAAAAGAGTTAAACTATTTAAACATATTTACATCCAAACATTCACATCCATATAAAAACATCCAGCGTTATTTAATATAAGTACAAATGACAAGAAGAATAAAAAGATATAATAAAAAGATATATGTATACCATAATTTAGATACTGAAATTAATCTAACGTTCCGTGCAAGGAATCCAAAACTTAAATTGTGTGAAAATACTTTTCAATAAACCCACAAAAGAGGAGGAAATGAATCTCGTGTCTACGTCACATCCGCGCCGCAATATCCTGCTGTCTGAATTAAAAAATATATTTTATTTGCATACGAACGAACAACGCTTGTGTTCCGTATAATATACTTATTATTATTCAGTTTAAACCGTTTATGATAAACACTAAATAAAATACGAGCGAACTGTCTGTATAAGGAAATTATATCCAACATAATCTAGGGAAGAATTGTATTAAGATGCTTTGTAAAGCATTTTTGAAGTTATTCTCGATTACAGGTACAAAATGTACTAGTTAATATTTCACTAACTCGTTTAAAAAATCGTGAATATTTAACATTTTTAAACGCAATACAAACGTCAGATTTCGACACGTGCGTTTCCGAACGCAAAACGTCATCCAAGATTAACGTCAGTTCCCCACATAGGCGTGGCTACAAAACAATATATTTCTTACACAAACTAATTCTATCCCCCTTAAAAATAGGGTGACAATTATTTAAGACGAAGGCGGTGCACCGTTTAACCATAAATATCACTTAAGGGATGTTACCCTAAATTATCTATGCCGGGTCATAGAGTTTAATGGACTATTTGAACTGATAAGCGGTTGTCTATGATACCCTATTCTATAATGGCTCTTGTAAATGGGAGTATAAAAATAAATGTCTGTTCGGACATATTAACATGTCGTCAGTTTAAAGTGTGCTTTGTTTATGGATTTAAATGATAAGATAGCACGATGTATGGGTGTGACTGATATTTAAAGGAACTGCCGAAATTTTTTTATTTAATATTATAAAAGCGAAAGTTTTAAATGATATGTGTATCTAAGAATCATTGCTCTTTCATGCCAAAACTACTAAAGGGATTTAGTTGAAATTCTTCGTGCAGTTAGATTAGACCCTGGGTATCACAATATCTACTTTTGAATCGTGTTTTGTTTCCCGAAAGGAAAAAACGATGCTGGTAAAGCCGCGAGGCGTTGTTAGTTTTCTATATATATTTATTTATATTTTTTAAGTGTATCATCGTCTGGCTTAAAGTTTGGCCCTTTTATAGAAAAAAATATTAATTAAACAAGTCAATGTTTAGGAAGAATGTTATTTTAAATTGCTTTATTAGTACCTGAGGGTAGTCAGAAATCTTAGAAACGTTACTTCTTAATATAACTTTATAATTATTTACTCCCTATTAAAATCTTAGGAACTCAGATGCCTTAAAAATGTAGGCGTAAGCAGTCTTCAATAAATTTTAGAATAAACTTCCAGTAAAATCCAAATTTGAAATTAATCGAAACACAATTCCAATTCCAAATTAATATATACCGTTACATAACTGTTAAACCGAATGACGTATGGTATGACGTCATCATAAATTAAAAGCAAATCAGTTGAATTCCAAATTTAAATCGATAGTTCCAAGTATGGCGCCACGCCCCACACTAACTAGAACTATGGTACAGTGTAATACAAAGAAACGGTGCTAAGTACTGCGAAAGTCGTAAAGCAAACTTCAGTCGGCGTCTGGGGCATGAATTTTATTATCTAGTTCGAAGCTTTGTATACAAAGGGATTTAAGTGGTAGCGGACATTCGCGTACAGAAGCGTTTTAATATAATATAATATTTTCAGGACATTTATACACAGCGCCTTTTTGTTCCAAGCCAAGCAGAAGCTTGTGTTATGGCAACTAGAAAACGGAATAAATTACATACACATACTTTTCTTTTGTAAATACATGCATACAATACACAGCAACACCAAGACCCGATAAAAATACAAATATAAAAAATAAACCCACGATCCTTCGCGCAGATAGCAGTTGTGCTACCACTGCGCCAAGCGATCGTCACGAGCCAAGCGGTTTTGATAAATTAATACATATTGTTTTAAATGAGAATTTAATTGTGAGTATTTTATGAAAATAGGTTGAATTGTGCACAGATGTATGTTTGACATTTTTAAACGAAAAATAATATACGTATAAATCACAACAATATAAGAGCTAATATAAAGACGTATTATACCTGATTTTCACTTCCTAAAAAAACGTCATCCAATCGTAAGCTTCATACAGCATGTGGGCATACAGTCTATTTCTCCTCACATTTATTCTTTTTTCCCATTCTACATTCCTTTCTATTTACTTTCTGTTACTCCCTACTCTCTTTTATAGACCGACACCGCAAGCCTTCTAAGTCCTAGCCTGTAAGTCTAAGTCAAATTTAAAAAAAGTATATTTATTCAACTAGGCTACATATGATTACCCTTTCGAATCGTCATGGTATTACAAAACATCCTGATCAAACTAAGGACATCAGTTTCCATATAGATAGTTATTCAAGTATATATTTTTATATTAATTACTTCTCTACACAACAGTACAGTTAGTAGGCGGAGTCAAAGCAGTTTCAGTATTTCACGGTAAGACATTAATTGAGCAAAACAAAATCAAAGGATTCCACTGAGTAACGTTTAGCTGAAACACAGTTAGTTCCTTATACATTACATTGGTTCGGTAATAACTGTATTAGTTGGCTTCGACGAACGTAATTCTTATTGCTAGCCGATATGTGATTTCTCGAAGAGAAAGTTCTGGAAAGTTCTAGAAAGATCATTTGGAGGATGACGGCTGAGTTATCGAGATATAATCTATTGATTGAGCAAGAGGTTCAACTGATAGCAAGCCTCAGTCAATCGCAAAGCAAAAAGGACAAATACATAGTATTGGTGACAGTAAGAATAGGTAGCAAGGCTTAGGGCAAGAAAGAGAAATGCTCCTTGGAAGTTCTCACGTAAAATCAAAGCGATTCATCTGATACCAATACGTCGAGTATACGTATCAGATTTTTGTTGTGGGAAAGTACAAGACCTATGACATGATTGTATGACCTATAATAATTTCTCTATTTATATAAAAAGTGTGATAAAATTCCTAATAGATATGCTTCAGGCTTGTAGGTATTAGCGAATAACGCCATTCTCATTTTTAACATTCTCCGTGTAACTCTTTCTGCTAGGGTAAACTTGAAACTTGAGTGTTACAATATTCAATATTACTTTATTTAATGAGCTTTTCGAATCTGACAGCCGCTGCACACTGGTAATACTTACCTCCTGCGGGTTACCCACTGAAAAAAAATAATTTTTATTTACATTTGTACCTTCTGGGGGTCTAGGTGTTCCTATTATGTATATGTATTTTATAATATGGTATCTAGTTGTCATAATACAAGCTCTAGATGGCGCTGTGTTTAAATTTTTTATAGTAGTATTAATTATTATTCAAACTAATTGTATTAAACTGTTCACAGTTGAAACTTTATGACCCAATAAAGGTTTACAAATCAATCATACTTAATGATTTTATTAAATTAACTGCCAATTAGTGGCGAACGACATATTTATAGTTTAATGTACGCCGGCTGGGCCGAAAGCGATAAAACTCATAAAAAAGTATTTGTTAAAAACCGCTTCTATGGTAGTGTCAAGTGTGACGGAGATAATATAGATAGCAACATTTTTTAACTTTACTTTAAGCGTCTTATAATAAATATTTTGTTCTTCAACTTTAATAAGTTATAACGTATAATTAATACGATCCTTTTAATTAAATGTATGGGTAAGTATACTTTTATTTTTTTGCTTTCAATCTTTTTTATGTTACTCCTAAGTTACCTGGTAGTAAATTGCACGTTCTTACTTCTTGTTACTTGTCCTTTTATTACCCGACTGCCAAAGAAGGAGGGTAATGTTTTTCGAGTGTATGTAAGTATGTATGTCTTTTCCTTTGTGACCTCCTGTAGCCTAAACGGCTTGATGGATTTTGATGTATGAGGTATCGTTAGATTTGTCTTGATTACGGGAGTGTCATAGGATACATTTTATCCTAAAAGTCCCACGGGATAAAGACATAATTACTCTTTTTTTAGTGTGCAGTCGGGTATTTTGTTTTTTTAATAATTATAGGATAACTTGTTTAGTGTGCAGTCGGGTATTTTGTTTTTTTAATAATTATTAATTAATTAATACTTTTGTTTTTATACGTAACACGTTAGTATATATAGTCTAGTATATTTTTTCTTTACTACTTTAGTGATGGTCCTATGTTCGTGAGCGATGCTAATAGTGATTCTCCTCATGACAAAAATCAATCTATTAGTTAGTAGGTAACTAATGGTTTGGAAAATTTGTTTCAACCATGTATTACTCTGTTTAATAAAAATCTACAATAAAAAATATCGTACTACAAAAAGAACACTTTATAACTATTTATTACGTATAAAGAAAAACAGAAGCTCTTCACTTAACACATTTTTAAAAGAAAAAAAAACAAAAGAAATGTTGCCATATATAAATTGATAGCTCCTTCGGCGTGTCATAAACACCGAGTAGAATGGTATAATGCGATATAATGTGGAACTGCGTTGTGACACCTTCTTTAATTGGAATTTATTATACTCTGTGACCGTTTTGTATGGCAACACCACTACTAAGGATGAGACCATTTTTAAAACTCTAACTCGATTGAATAACTCGAATAGAATGTATAAAGTACCGGCAAAGTTTATATGCAGGTATTTCATTAAATAACTGATTAATACGTACAATTTCTCGGAATTAAAGTAAATTTTTATTATGATACTTTAAACAGTTATCTAAAAGGCTATATTTTGAGAGGTTCATGTAATTTTCATGTCTTTATTATTATTAAAGCATGCATTTGTATTATCAATGCAATATTAATCAGGTACATCATTAAATATTTTTTTATATTTTAACACGTACAAATACTACTTAAAAACATATGTATACCTATAGTTTAATTAATCTTTGGCAGTCTCAAGCGTCATTTTACTTTCATTCTCGAACGTAACTCGATAGCGCCCAACTATTCGAGAATCAATAGTAAGGCTTTCATTTTAGGGGTCATAATATTTAAATACCTCGGCTCCTTGGCTTCCGGCATAGATTACTTAATGCTTAATTTTATTTTGTTTATCTTAATTGCTTAATTAACGTCTAAGCATTCTAAATTAAAAATTTTGAATATTTTGCTGTTGTTTACGAGGCGATCGATATCATAGTTAGTTTATTAAGAGCCGTGACGATTCTTATCACTTTCGGTACAGCTGTCTTGGGCTAAGCAGCTTTTGACTAACGTCTAATAGGCGTACAATTACATGTTACACTGTTCTATTAACATTATCATATAAATTTTTTGTTTTGATTTCTGATTTTTGACACAAAAGAGTTTTTTAATCCTACGAGAACACAAAACTTAAAATAACATCTCTGTAGAGATTTCTCAATGCAATTTACACTCTATTAGCAATAAAAATTTACAGCGTCAGGAAAATCCTCGATGATTTCTTTTAAAGGAATCTAATTTGGCATTTATTTAAATGACGTCACAGATCTAGTAAATATTGGAAAGGACAATTTTTCACAACTTAAAAGTATAAGTTAAATACAATTACCTATGAAATAGTTTACTTAATTATGAAATCTAGAATAATTTTAACCCTACACTAATATTATAAAGCTTAAGAGTTTTGTTTGTTTAAACGCGCTTATCTCAAAAACTACTGGTTTGAATGCCCATAGGAGAAGGCTATCCTAAAACAATCAAACACTGATTTCTGCCATAACAAAAAATGCTTAACTAAATCCTACCAACATTATTTAAAATGTGAAAGTTTGTGAGAATGAATAGATGTATGTTTGTTATCCTATCACGCAACAACGACTTGACCTTTTTAGTTGAAATTTGGTATATAGATAGGTGATACCTTGAATTAACACATTGGATACTTTATATCCCGGTATTCCCCCGGGGACGGGAACTACGCGGGTAAAACCGCAAGGCACTTCTAGTCCTACAAATTCTTGTAGACTATATCTTCGTTCGATTTGCATTAGCTGTGTGATTTCCCTGGCGATGCCCTATCGGTACATCTCAATTCACAATCAATTTACTCTCTACGTGCGAAATCACTTGCCTACTGCAATCTCCCTTTTACCTTTTGATACCTCAAGTGAGAGTTAATAAGGTATAGGTCGCGTCATTTATGTTTAGCGCTGGACGAGAGCTGCGCATCGGTAGAATCACGCTCGTAATTGACGTATTGGTGCGAGAAAGACAACACGACTGGGACAACCAATCAACACTCGCGCACCCGACGATCATGCGCCTCGCGCGCCGCGCCGTTACCTCGATACCTTATTTTTGACTTCTGCGCAGGTTTCGTTCAGCGCTAAGGATTCGTGACGCGACCTATAACAGACCTTTTTTAAATAAAAAACTTTGTGATGAATTATTTAGAGTTGATACTCACTCAGAAAATTTGGTGTAAGACGTAATATTTGAGATAATAAGATCCTGAGATAATTTTCTCCTGGACAAGCTTGCTTGAACTTAGACTGCTGCTTCACTAAACATCAGGCGACATCTTGAAGCCTATTGTCAAATTAAAATGAATCATTGAAATCTTACATCACTGTCGCTGTAATCTATTCAAATAAGATCTTTGTTTACGAAACGAACCCCGTACACTAAATCTTGAAGCAGCCATCTCAATCCTTTCCTATATAAATAGTAGTTAGCATAATTTTATTACCAAAGGAACTATTACAGAACCATTTCGGATTCACAAACTCCGAACATTATACTAACCTGGAATATATTATTTCTTTGCTATGATATGGTAATTTTGACGTATTTACGTAGCCGGGTTGACTATAAAAATTCATGTTGGATATGTTACTGATCTTATATGGTGTACTATTAATACTATTGTTTTTGAAAAAAACAAAAGTTCTTAAGGTAACTTTATTAAAACTGATTTATCTATTACAATTAAGGATTAATAAATTCGTTGTATATTAGCTTTAATTATGGAAGGCATTGATTATTTTCTTACTTACCTATATCCAATCCTATAATGTTTACGCGACACAAGCCTGCGTGCTTAGTGCATAAGCCAACGCTTTATAGAATTGTATTTAATGTTATGTAAATAAATAAACAAATAAATAAAAATGTTTACTATTGTAACTGTACTTTTAAAACATCCAGAAGCTTTTAGATCATTTTACATGAAAAAAGCTCTACTATAGAAAAATAAATCGTATTTTATTTCTCTCCCGTAAATCCAAACGGCTGGCTAGAAATAGCTTAAAAATACATAATGCTTAGTAAAAATAAATTAATCGGTTCAGCAGTTTAAGCGTGATGGAAAGAAAGACAGACAGAGTTACTTTCGCATTTATAATATTAGTATGGAGTACGGATTTTGAGATTGATCTAATGTTTTCTACAACGCAAAGCGAGGATACAATTCCAAAGACATTATTATAATAATTCGCTCGTATATATTCTTTCATGCTGTTACATTTTACTGAGGATCGAATAGTATACATATAACGTACTAGTTATAATAACATTGAATAACTATTTACGTAAAAAAGTCTGTAGCTATATAGATTTATATACAGACTAGCGCTCCCGTGGCCTCTTCGTGGGGCATAATGTTAACAATCTTTTTTTTATATAGCCTATGACACTCAGCAATAATGTGGCTTTCTATTGGTGAAATAATTTTTAAAATCGGTTCAGTACCTAGATCCCGAGATTACTCCTTACAATTTAACAAACACAAACTTTACTTCTTTATAATATTAGTTTAGATATAGAATAATTAAAAACTACATTTGGTGTAGAATATAGTTTTCTGATACAGCCTATAAGTAGGCTTATACGTCTTTAGATAGTGTTATCCACAACAAAAACCGCGTTTCGTGCGTGTTTCATTCACGAAACATTTTTTAATTTCCAAAGTTAACTATTGCTTTATTATAAATATTGTTTTTGTTCATTAAATATATATATAACATTGAATGCCTAAATACAAAATTTTATGTAATTTTTATTCGACCCCAATTTTTATCTCGTCATGCCATTTTTTCAATAAACTACGACTTAAGCCTTTACTAAATTTCTAAATAATCTTATCAATATCGACACAATTGTAAGCCGTAACAGGCAGACATTGGAAAAAAGATAAGTTATAGAATAAAGTTCATATCATAAAGCAAGTCTGAAGACCTAACAAAATAGGTTTTACTATTTTATAGTCTTACCCTTGTCTTTGTCTCGTGTAATTTCTGTCCACGGTAAAATACAGAGATAAAAACCTATGTGTTAATCCAGAGTCATACCTACCTGCCTATCAAATATCATCCAAATCCATTCAGTAGTTTTTGCGTAAAGGGTTAACAAATACCCAAACATACTGGCAAACTTTTACATTTATAATATCTATATATATATAAAAGAAAGTCGTGTTAGTTTCACCATTTATAACTCGATAACGGCTCAACTGATTATGCTAAAAATTGTGGGGGGATGTAGTTTAGAACCAGGAGAAGGACATAGGATACTTTTTATCCAGTTTCCAGGAGAATATTTTTTTATGAAAGTTAACAGCTGGTTAGTAATAAAAGCACAGATTATCTGTGAATCATCAGAAGTTGGCAACCCTAAAACAGTACGGCTTCACAAATGGCCGTATTTCCCTCCTCGCGGGGAGTGACCGGAAACCCTTATATATGGGGTGCAAACCTCGCACTTCGATGATATAATTCAATTTATTACCTCGTACGTTTTAATTACTTATTAGGTAACTAATTAAAGCTCTTTTCGCTTCTGGTTTTTTGGTGTGAAACATCTATCCGAGGTATAACACTCGTTAGCGTGACGACTCTGTAGTTACATAGTTAATGATTTGTTTAATTTTTTGATTTTGAATTTCGTGTATTGTGATGATTTAAAAAAATAAAATAAAACCAATTTCATGATAATACCTATTCAACAAAAAAATATAGTTAACCGTTCCAATTGGTTCATAATCGGCGGAGATATTGTGTATAAGAAAGTTCATCCCCAATTTTCCACCCTTGGGGGTGAAATATTTTCTTCAAATTCACATGAGACCACCCTTTTGATAATACCTATTCAACAAAAAAATAATCGTTCAAATTGGTTCATAAATAATCGGCAGAAACATAGCGTATAAAAATTCATCCCCAATTTTCCACCCTTGGGGGTTTATTTTTTATTATTAAATTTAAATGGGACCACCCTTGAAATATTACCTATACGCCGAAAAAGATTTGTTCACATCGGTTCATAATTGGCGGAGTTATCGCGTAACAAACAAAGAAAAAAACATACGGATCGAATTGAGAACCTCCTCCTTTTTTTGAAGTTAATGGAAAATATTTATATTGCTTTCATATCATTGTGTATTTTTAATTAATGTCGTAATGCGTGCTTCTATGCATATACTCGTAGGCCGTAGCTAGTACAAAATAATTTCGATATTTCACATCTGCCAGTCGGCTCGTGACGGATCACAATTTTTTATTTTTGTTTATGGTAACTTTGGCAACAGACTGACGACTATATTATTTGTTAATTACAGTATTTGTCAGTAGATCACGAGATTACCCCTTACAATTTAACAAACACACAAACTTTACTTCTTTATAATATAAGTATAGATTAGTATACCTATTGCAGTATAAGGTCTCATTTCTGCGAAAAGCGAGACGGTACCGGTGGTCGCTCACCTTCAGACTAACCTTCTCATAAAATAAAAAACACAGGTAAAATTGAAACGTTTCCTTCAACTAAAAGCATCATTAGCCATATGTAGATTTTCCCACACGAAAGTTTCACCGGCGCTTAGTTTAATTGTTTTAGATCTTGACAAAGTAGGGATTATGGACTCAGCTTAGCAAATAACACAGGGTAGGAAGCCGTCAGAGATAACATTTATTTAATTTATTTATTTATTATTTGTTACATTATATTTCAATATTAAACAATCTGAACCTATTGAATATTTTGCAACAGGCGGTCTTATCAATAAAAAGTGATTTCTACCAGGCAACCACTAAAAGGAAATTATTTTATTTAAAATGTACCTCCTCTGTCTACTATATGTCTTCCTACGGCCAAATACTCATACGTAAATTAAATTTAAGCACGCCTCGTAATTTTGACAGAATTGTTTGGCGAACTGTCAAATCGGACCGGTTTAATTTGAACTTAAATTTAAGTTGCGTTTCATATAGTCGATGATGTGAATATGTAATATATTTAAGTTTAACTCTTAGATGTCTGAAAACTAAAACTAAAATAGTTTTAAGACATCTTTTGGATCAGACGTTATATATGGAACAAAAGCTGTAGTTGTCTTCGATGAAAAATGAACATATGTTAATATAAAATTTATATCTATCAAAATGATTAAATACCTATAAGTATTATAAGTATTCCGATCATTCATATATATTATGTACTAATATTATAAAGAGGGCAAGTTTGTCAGGCTGTAATGTGTAATATTAGTAAGGGATAAATTACTAAACTGTTTTTGATATTTTAACATTTTTCGTGTGTAACATACATACGCAAAAAAAAGTCAATTGGTAATGGATTTTATGAAATTGAAGCTAATAACTATGAACAAGCACAATATCTAATATATAATGTAAGTATTAAAAATCAATTAATTTTTAAGAATTCTTCAAAAATGCAAGAAGAATGTCAATATCTCTGACCATAACTAACCTACACATATCAGATTCCCATCAATCAGAGCTCAGGGGTTAATCGTATAACAAATATTTGACACCAGTGTGATTTAGCACCGAATTGACTCTATAGCTTTTTTTGCTACAAACAAACGAAAGGACGAGTTTAAATTGTTATTCCATTTGTCGTTACATTTGACCGTTTAGAAAATAATTTGAATTACTAATTTGTTCAAGAAAGTTTTATGCCATTTTAGTTTTACATTATCTATAACCTATATCTTATAATATAAAAATGAATCACAAAATATGTTGATAAGCGCTTAACTCGACAACGGCTGGACCGATTTCACAAAATCGTTTTTACAATATTTCTGAATGTACAAGGATGGTATAACGGGGTCCAGCGTGTATGAATCCGCGTTGGGAGAGCTGGTGTTTTTATAATGATTAAAAGTGAACAGTCGCCAAGCTAAGTACCTCACTAATGCGTTGTCGTCTTTTAAAATAGTGTCATAAAAGAATTAGCGGGAAGGGAAAATCTGCCTCCGGTTCTCAAACTTACTTCTCTTCTGGTTCTCAAACCGAACGAAACGCAATGACATCTCTAATGAGATAGCTTAGCTTGACGTCGAATTTCTGTTAAAATTTACCACGCCGTGCGAACTTAATGACTCTTACAGTTTATCCAAGTTACAAGTCGTAGAGTCATTAATTCAATTCAAATCTGGATAAGATTTAAAGCTTCTAATAAAATAAAAACATGAAAGAAAAAAATCTCTATGACAGATGAAAAATACCGCCAAAAGAAAAGGTTTTAAATTAAATTTGCTCTGTTAAAGTGAATTAACACGCAAAACAAATACATTCGCTTCCTACAACCAAATAGTGCAAATAGCAAGGTGACCAAATAGCGGCGAGACCCGAAGGCACAAAAAATACAGCTGCATATTGCAGGGATATTCGCATTATTGAATTAGGTACCTACTAGTATCATTATACATTAGTCTGCGTTTTCTTTGCTGAACTAGTAAGCTAAAAGGAAGGGTAATGTTTTGTGTTAATCTAGTAACGTAGTCAACAATTATATTGTATTATATAGATATGTTGTGAGCGCAAAATTTTGAAGAAGTAAAAACATCCCAATTAGGACGTTTTACCTTTAGGTTATTGGTTGCCGGAGCTAACGCGCTGACAAAACTAAGTATCGTTTTTTTTCTTGTTGGTTTTACCATGTATCTCTTTTCCATCGTTTTGACTTATATGTATGTGTGCTGCCGCTGCTGTGCGGAACACTTTTTTCGGTTGATTTGTATGGGTATAACATATCTATGATATAATATCATTGCATAGTCAAGGTTTATTAAATAATTAAAATATTAAGATTTAGCACTATATATACGGTATTTACATACGGTTTTTTATCCTATTATTGCCACAGGAATTAAAACTACGCCATAATGACTGAAGAAGATTTCTTCGTTTCTAAAACACGATTTCGATTTAATTGTACAACCGTTGAGTTTATTGATTTTTTTAATAGTAAATAATTCCTAGTCTTTATTATTGATTCCGTAAAATCTAAATCAATTGTGTAAATAAAATAGCAAAAAACCTTTTTTCGGGTTTCCTGTCGGCACAGTCAAAGCTAACGCCTCTTAGGCGCCATGCGTCTGGTGAGAACACTTCAAATAACGTGTACAATTTAAGATTATATTCCGATAGATACGTGATACAACTTATGGTAATATAATTCTTATTAATTTTCATCAAATTGCTTTAACTTAATTGTAAAGGAAAACGAATTGTTTTATTTTTATTGAGAAAAGGCGAAAAAATCGTACATTCTTATTTTTTTAATACTCGTAAGTTCTATTCGATTTTAAGTCTTGAAACTTAATTTTTTAATGAGGCAATTGTTGTGTCCAAGTACCCATAAGTAGTGTAAGCAATATATTATCAAATTTATTATGTTATGATTCTTACAGAGATTATATCGTATACCTAAATCGTATAAATATATATAAATTACATACGCACC
>JADANM010006230.1:3570705-3605704 GCA_026213755.1 Eurema hecabe | reverse complement strand
TAAACGTAGGCACTTGAAATCTGGAAGGGACGTAGCTTAGGTACCGTAAAGGTGCATTAATAAAGGAATTCCCGAAATTCCCGCGGTAACGGGAATTAGCGAGAAAAAACATTTGTATGAAAAAATCTGAACCGCTTAAGTTTGGCATTTAGGTACCTTAGTAAACTTAAAGGTTAATTGCAACAGAATATTGCAAAATTCCCTATGGAACGGGAGAAAGATAAGCCGCAACCAATATAATCGGTGGAGTAGTTTTAAAGATTTAAGCATACATACGAACAGACAGTAAACGACTATGTTTAATACTCTATTATGATATGACCTTTGGAAATGAATCAAATTAGCTTGACACATTGATGCCTTGCGTCACGACCATATCTACTCTATACTATTATACCTAAAGAAGAAAGATTTGTTTTTTTGTGTTTTTCTATAATGAATAATCTCAAAAAGTACTGAACCGATTTTAATAATTCTTTTTTCATTAGAAAGCTACATTATCACTGAGTAACATAGGCCATATTTATTACTATGTCTACCCGTGCGAAGCCGGGGCGGGCCGCTAGGAACATTCATAAAGCTTACATTGAACAGCTCCTAATAGTTCCAAGCGGGTTTCGGAGCATTTTTAGCGAGTTTTTTTCCCGAGGCATCATTAAAGCGACCTGTTTCGGGTCTTTGTGGGCCGAACGAATAAATTCGGACGGTAGCTACATATTATCGGACTAATTAATCGCTTTGTTTTACGTTCGTTCGCTTGATATCTTTATAAGGACTTTAAATTAGCTGCGCGAACTGTTTATAATTATGTTGGAAGCAATTTGGTAATGATTAAGTAGATGTTAGTTAGTTTGTATGTAGAGATCTTCGAAAGTAGTCAATGCTTAGTAGGAGGAATACTTAATATGAATAGGCGACACAAGCCGTGTCGTGTCGCCTGATCATTTGATTCCCATTTAGATTATCTTTTACATTTATTGATATAAAGTATAATATTGATATGGTAATAGAGTATAGTGATCCATACTATTAACTAATACTACCTACGGAGCAGAGCTGGGTCAACCGGGTACTACGTTAATAATTAATAAGCCTTCGCGAGTGGTTTCTCAATCATGCTATAAAGATTATAAGAAATCTTTAAATCACTTTAAAAAACTGCACTTGCAATATTTCTACGAGATGCAATTGAATAAGAATATTATTTTTATTATTTAATAAGAAACAAATGGGCATTTTTACGAAAAACGACGGAAACGCGGACGAAGTCGCAGGCAACAGCTAGGTTTATAACTATTTTCACCCCCTTTTTTTAAAATTTCTAATTTCTTTATAGATCTCAATAACAATTAATATAATATCTAGTATTCAATAAGTTCACTCACTACCATATTATAAACGCATGCCCTTCTAACATTCAAATCTTCTAATAAATCATATCAAAATGCCGCGTCTACAATATCGTTCGAAAACCCATTTTTAACATCGGCCGAAGCATTATTTAGCCGTTGACAAAACAAGATTAATGACTAATAAAATCCCCCATAAAATTCCGTCTGAGTTATTAATTTTTACATCTTTTTTCAATTTTATTTCACGAATTCCAATATGGTGGTTCTATCGATGTTTTTGAATAATCGTTAGCCACACTAGAGTCTATGGTTATTTTTTTAAGTTAATAAGTTTTTAGGCGAAATCTTTATATCTCTTAATCCTTATAAGAATAGTTAGGAATAGAAAACATTACTAGTGTCCATCGAAGTAGGTACCATTATTCCCTTCTATCTCGTTTTATTTCGTTTCGTCACAAATCCTTCATTTTTTCTTTTAAAGATCGAGGTTGTGAGGTAGTCCAGGAGTTTCTGATCAATTATTCACCATCACCTAAAATACTTGTAGTCGTAGTAAGTAAATAGTTTGTTACAATCCTCTTTTTGTAAGTTCCGAAAATAAAGGTCGACTATTTCAACATTTTTTATAGGCTCCATTTCAGCTGACGTCACGGACAGTATCGCCTATTAGCTAACCTACAACAAACAGAACGAAACATTTATAGAAACTATTTATTCCTTTTCTTCAAGATTTTTTAAGCTCTTCGCCTACATTATTGCAAAAAAACTAGTCTTAAAATGGCGGACTGAACGCCGACGGCTATTTTAAATTTCTCTTTCAAATTCATAATTGTGAATGTCATTGCAACATCTGATTAGCTAATTAATTGACTAACGACGTGCCGCGGCCGCACGCGCGCAATTTCTGCTGACTCACTCGATTTATCGTAAAGGCGATCGCCGAATCGATTCGCTCGAGTGAAATAATCGAATAATACGATTGTTCTAATCATTCGTCGCTATGGGTGGTCAGATTGAAACGATTAATTTGTTAGTACATATTTGTTAATATAAGATTAATAGCTCTCGATCGTCTTCTTTAAAAATATAAAACGTTTAAAATGCCTTATAATTATCAGTACCCGTAATATTCGAAGTTAAACTTATTTGATAACGCTTTATTTATAAACCACTAAACCGATTTTAATAAAATGTTCTACAGATAAAGTCGAAGGAAAAACGGCTTTTCTAGGAAATATCGGAATATTAATTCAAATGGGTATTTAATAAGATTATTATCTGTTATAACAAATCGCATTCTCTTCTAGACACCCACAGAGAAACATCCTATTAACACAAACATAAAACATTGTATCTCCTTCCCTATATATGTTATATCTATGTCTGTTCTCTATACTTGTATACCTACGTTTTACAATATGCAGTCTCAGAGAAAATCGTTGAACTTAAATATAACAATTCGCTTAGATATTTCTCTTCCATGAGCAGCAGACCTTTACAGCAATATGTGACTAGGTATCTCGGCCTGGACTAAGACATACTATTTACAGCGCTAAATACACGATTTATTTTCCCTACAAGGCCGCGGATAGCACTCACTAGTTTTTAGTAAAACCTCTTTGGACTCAGACGTCAGCCTGAAGTATCTGTCAAAACTCTTAATTATTCATTATGTTATAATAATTGACACGCAACATCAACAATGCCATCCGTATTTTACACAAACCTTGGGCGGTACGTCAAATTTTGTATCAAAAAAATGAGTGGCATTCTCACCAAAGTACTGAGCCTTCCGGTACAGTTCCCTCTGGTACGTGGCATGGTGTCGTATGCCATAATATGGCCAACATGTAGTATCGCCCAGGACTACATAGCTAATGGTACAACTATACAGAATGCCGATTGGTTGAGAGCAGCCCGTTTCAGCTTCTTCGGGACATTTTGTATGGCGCCGGTGTTCTATGGTTGGTTGAAGTTCTCTAGCCGATATTTTAAGAGGAAAACTCTTTATACAGCTGTTAAAAGAGCTGTGATTGAACAGGTAATGTCCTTAATACTCTTTCTAGTATGTAGGATGAGTCAACGTTAGAACTAGTTTCAAAAAGCTTTTCTATAATGTCTAATAAATATTTTTTTTTAACCAAGAATATACCTCTGTACATACTCGTAAATTTTCGCGTTTTTAACTTTAGAAGGGTAACACAGGATCAAAATTAATATAAAACTAGGTCCAACTGTGATATATTATAGTTGTTAGTTGACAATTGTTGTTATTCTATCTTTTTTAAATCTACACTTTTCATCTACCCTTTAATATTGCTCATGTTTTATTTTTGGGTTGCCTGGAAGAAATCACTTCAAGTGATAAGGCCGCCTCTTACATGTAAATTTCTTTTATTTGTCTATTTGTTAATATTTCTTTGTTGTAATAAAGTGTAAAATAAATAAATAAATGCAGCTAAGATTGCAGTGTTAGTTGTGTGTAATCTTTAAAAGCTTTTATTTAACTTGCAATGTATTTTATGGTTACGTTTTACTTAATAAGAGCTGTTTTATGTTGTAACGTTCATCACACAATAAAGTATGTTTGTATGGTTTTTTAAAAATAGTGACGCCAGCACAGCTGACGTCATCGTTATTGGAAGATCCCATTTTTGCGACAAACTAAAGCAATCACTTGCTTTATTATAATTTAGGTATTGTTTTATTACGTAAACAGTAACAGAATAATAGGTTTTCACTATCCGAGCGCAGACAAGCGAATGTAGAGGGGTGACAATAGAGGGGCGACCGGAACACGTTCAACAATCTTGCCGTTTTGCGCCGACAAGTATATTTAATCATTATTGTCTTTATTAAACTAAACGGTACTCGTTTCCAGGTATCGTATTCCCCAGCAGCTATGGCCTATTTCTTCTTCGGAATGAGTCTTCTAGAAAACAAACCAATAAAAGCCTGCTTCAACGAAGTAAGAGAAAAGTTTTGGCCAACGTACAAAATCGGAGTAATCTTTTGGCCGACAGCACAGACGATCAACTTTTATTTTGTATCTGAAAAAAATCGTATAGTATTCGTGAGTGCAGCCAGTTTTGTTTGGACCATTTATTTAGCGCATATGAAAGCTCAAGAAACTATGGATCAGTCTAAATGAAAATAATTTTAATGGCGTTATAAGTGGGTACATAATTATATTATATCGATAGTTGTGATGTGTCACTCTCTCATTTTTAAATTAAATATTTAATGTTTTACAATACATACGAAGATACAGAACAGTAAATAAAGTGCGGATTGAATATTGTTATTTTAGTTTTATTTTTTATAAAATTTATTGAATTATTTTTATTATTATTGAATAATTTATTAATTAAGGAAATTGTAATTAGCGCCATCTATGTCAATTTATATTTATTAATATGAGTATTATACCGCGCCATCTAATTCAAATTTACAAAGTTGTATAAACTGCCCTCTAGTGGCAAATAGTCAAACCTTGAAAAGATTATATATTTAGTGAAGGTCAATAGTTCCGCTATTCGACAATAGATGGGCATCAACAAATGGCATTTGGAGAAATTATCCAATGTTACGAATATTATACAAAGCTATCTTGAGTTCCACTAAAATGATTAAAAAAAAATTCTTCATTTACTAAATTTGTTTAAGGTATCGAAAGCCTTATGTAATTTAGTGGCTTGATGGATTAGAATCAATGTAAAAACGGTAAGTATTGATTTTTTTATATGTATTGCATAACTGGCTTTTCTGAGGTAGATTGAATGGTTGTAAAATGGCGACTGAAAGACTTATGTATCCATAGTGATAAAATAATTTTAAAACACAGATTGAATACAGAAACCGCTTCTCATGCATACTTAGTTGATATTCTCGCACAATACATGAAATACATAATACTTAATAACCAAACTTAAGCGCTTTCTTTAGGCACCTACCTACCTACTTATTACGAAGTTTTTATTCCCTAATCCTTTAAACAATCTTAACTAAAAACGCACTTTAACTGTAAAGCCATAAAATTGCATTCTTATTACACATTTTGACGTCGATTCAGTTCAAAACTAATATTCTCCAACCGTTAACATTTGACAAGAAATGCTTTAACGACGTGCTAAATGCGTTAGCGTCATATTTTATTATAAACAAGTTGGGAAAGGACTTCAAGTGCTATACAGTTTAAAACGTAGGTCAATGTAGCAAACCTTTTAAATATATTATACCGACTAGCTGCCCGCGACTCCGTCCGCGTGGATTTTCATATAAACTTTGACCCCCCCTTCTCCACTTATAACCCTTTTTTCCAGTTAAAAAGTAGCCTATGTTTTACCTCAGGCTCTAGAGTCTAGAGCCTGAGACACAGATGACACAGATGGTCTAGAGTCTAGACCATCTGTGTACTAAATTTCGATCTAATCGGTTCAGTAGTTTCAGCGTGATGGAAAGACAGACAGAGTTACTTTTACATTTATAATATTAGTATAGATTGACGTTAATGATAATCTGATATTAAAATTTGTAAGTAAAATATGTTTCATTATAAACTATACTAATTATTATAAACTATAAGGAAACATTTTAGATTTTACATAAATACTGTCAATTATACATTAATTAAGTTTTAATTTAAACAAATTTGCATATTGTGACCGGGTTCTCGACTGAAAAATGTTTTTGGTAAATTTAGGTCTTCACGACACAGGTTCGCCTAGTGTGAAGGCCACTGATATGTACTATGTAATCTATGTTGTTAAAAATAAATATTTTTTCATTTTTTCATTTCATTACATCGTACAAAACATGGTCGATTTCTTCTGACCGTCCTTCCGTACGTCCGTGTTTGCATTTAATGCTTAAATATTTAAACATTTACGCAACTACTTTCTACGCAACCGATTTCCATGTGTTTTTACAAACAAATGTTCAAGCGATGCACTTGTAGCGACAATCTATATCTGTGAGTAGGCGAAATTGTCTACTTATAAAAAAACTTCACTATGCGTGCTCATATTGCGTTCTTAAGTGTTAGTTCTCTATGATTCTTAACATTCGCACCAATAGCTAATAATAATAATAATAATAATAATTTATTTATAGTTCATAATAATTTTCATTACATTTTTGTTTTACCAAAAATAACAATACCAATACAGTACCTACGAGTTACAATTCCATCAAAGCTTGAATCTGCAGACCTACACTAAGTTAGCTAGCGCTATGGGATTTTTTGTGTAACCTTATTTCTATTTTCAGGACCAATTTTACTGGACTAGGTATATATTAGATTTAGTTTAGTATATTAACAATATAAAAATACATAAAATTAATATTAATGTTACGACGGTGTACAACCCATTATAAAGTAATTAAAAATAAATTCACTCTCTCTCCTTCAGTTAAGATCATACCCCCATAACGAGCAAGAAACAACATTAAAATTTAACACGACTCCCTAACAAAACACTTCGCAAAAGTTGGCAATAAAACAGTTGGAAGTGTTACGAAAAAAGTTCAACTAAATAGCTTCCGTGATCCGGCAGTAAGGTTTATGTTAACAGATGATCTGACTTATTCGAAGTTTAGAAGCCTTGTTAAAGAATGTCTTATTAAAAAGGCGTTCTATACATTAAATGAATATATTGAAGACAAAAACGCTTGGAATGATATTTCTTAAAGCTCGTGGGACGATGACCTTTTTCATGTACATATAAATATTATAATAGTCGAGTTTTTGTTTATATTTACAATTGTATGTTCGTATTTTAAAAAGAGCGACTATCAGAGTTTCTTGCCGGTTCTTCTCTGTGGGAACTGCCTTCCGAACCGGTGGTAAATGTTTTGTAATACCATGACGATTCAAAAGTGTTACTTTATGTAGCCTAATTGAATAAAGATACTTTTGACTTTGACCTTGATGATTTTTATTTATTTTTTTCTTTTCGTATTGGGTTGGAGACTTACGGCCAATAACGCAATTAAATTTAAGCACGCCTTAAGACTTGTAATTTTGACAGAATTGTATGGCGAACTGTCAGATCGGAGTTAACAGAAAAGCTTAGCTTAAGGTGGTCTGTCGCAATATGTTATTAAATACTATAAACATTATAAAATTTATTGTCATATTGTAGATATCGTATTAGTGATAGGAAAAAACTGCTATCCGGTGTAAAATAAATCCTGAATATTAATTATTATCTTTTAAGAGAAAAGAAAGGCATGAATTACATTCAATATCAACAGACAAGTTAAGAAAGACAAAATTAAAGCTTAACTATACAGAATGTTTATTTTTAGTGTTTGTTATAAAATATAGAAACCTACTTTGGGATATAAAATATATTATATCTATATCTATACGACTAACTACTGAAGTATTTAGGTTTAGTAGATTAGGTTTAGATTAGTAGCTATTTAGGTATAAAAATAAATGTTAATATTTATAACTTTTTATGATAAGACTTTCTTTTAAAATAAAAAGAATAAAATAAAATAGATATATTTAACCGCTACGTTGTTTTAACGTAATAAGGCTTTTATTTATTCAGACTTTAAACCTATGAGAAATAGACACAAACATGTATACCTATACAGTAATACAAACAAACACATTATAATTAGCTTTATATAATATTATATAGTAGGTACGGTTGACTTTTTTACAGATAAATGTAAATTTAATCAAAGTAGATATTCAGCGTTAACCATTTACTAATGTCGCACAATGCACTAATTTTTTAGATTAGAGCATAGTGCGACATTACGATCAAAGTCAGATTAAAGAAAAATATTTATTGTTTATTTTCTATCACTGCACATGTAACTGCACACATCAAACGAAAGCACTGCTTAGTACTTTTGAGAGGGAGTCTTGGTAGTTGTGGAAATCTCTGCTTGAAGTATACAATTTTGGGACAACTAGTTAAATTGAAGTCTTTTTTACCCACCCACAACAAAACATTGGCAAAATTATGCCAACACAGCACTGCCATTTCACCAAGAATAGAATAGAATACTTTTGAGAGTGCTCGATATGTGTATATATATGAATAAGGAAAGATGTAGCTGAAACATTCAACGTTAGGCATTATGCCGAATAATGCTTTCTATTGCTATAATTAGAAGGCACTCAGTATTTATGCGTGAGTTTGTTACTAAAAACAGTCTTTCTAATGTGCCTACTTGTGTAGGTACATAAAAAAAAATACATACAGACGAATTGAGGACCTCCTCCTTATTTGAAGTCGGTTAAAAAATAAAAGGTACCGCCAACAAAGAACTAACACCGATTTCAAAACAATATAAACATTGCAATAACAACATAATATAAATTTTATGAGTGACGAAAGCAAAGTCAAGGATGTGTTGACGCCCTATAAACACGATAAACTTGAACGTCATCGCCCCGTCTCAATAGTCGTTCATTATGTAAATAAACTGTAAGAAATTTGTTTCTTTTATCATGACAATACATACGTTGTTGAAATATGCAAATTGGTTGAATTAATAGCTAAGCAGTATTTCTATACCTATATTACATATATAAGCAAGCAAACTGAGCGTGTTTGTAAAGTCGGATCATCCGTTTGCGAGCTACGATGCCACAGGCAGACAGACACATATATATTTATAGTAACCGTCAAAAATGTTTAGCGATTGACGAGAATAGCTGCGCATCGGTAGAATCGCGCTCGTGGGTGCTCAAAGACAACACGACTGGGACAACCAATCAACGCTCGCGCACATGACGATCACGCGCCCCGCGCGCCGCACCGCTACCTCGATACCTTATTTTTGACTTCTGCGCAGGTTTCGTTCACCGCTAAAGGTAATTGACGGTTACTATACACAGACACGTCAAACTTATAACACACCGTGGTTTCAGCGTCCAGGGATAAAATGTTCGAACGAACTACACGAAAACTAAACAAGGAAATTAACTAGTTCAAATTAAACTCATCTATTAACTAAAATCGTTACTAATAATATAGACATGCCCTGCGGTTTTGCCCGCGTAGTCCCCGTTCCCGGGACAATATCTAATATAAAGTATCACAGGTGTTAATCTAAAGTATTACTTAGTCTACTTGCAAGACGAATTTCATCTAAATCCATTCAGTAGTTTTTGTTGAAAAGTAATAAACATTCAAACATACTAAAATACTTTTACATTTATAATATTATTTAGCAAGTTCTACTGGACCGATTGTGATGAATTTTTTTGTAAACATATTCTTCATATCTATCAGAATGAACATAGGCTGCTTTTTATTTCATTGATTCAATGCGAGCGAAGCCGCGGGTAAAAGCTTTTTTTATACATATACATAGATTTTAATTTAAGTAAAATAATCAATAAATTTAATACATAATATTTTATCAGAAAAAAATTAACAGCTTAGTTTATTAAAAATCCGATAATAAACAGGTAATACAGAAAATTAATTATTCAAGTATGTAATTTATATCAATTAAATTAAAATCCTTATATACATAACTACTACATATATCTATAGACTATAGTAAGAAAACAACAATCCAACAATACATAGTAGGTATTTATACTATGTACTGCGATTAAAATAAAATTGTTTTTCAGCCGTCTTTCTGTACGTGCACTTTTTTGCTTTTGTTTATTTTTAATCAAAGTGACTTAAAAAGGAAGAATTATATGTTGATATAATGTACCTAATACATAGCTTATTGTTTATTAAGCGAGGGACGCCGTCGTCGTCTAGTATTAGAAAAAATATACATATTTTTATTTAGAGGGAGATATCCCACAAAAATCTTTATAATTATTTTAGAATAATTTTCGATGTGCACTACTAAAATAATCATTATCTATACCTAAATAATTATGAATTATAAAGCACAAATCTTAAAATAATATGTAGATACATATATCTATCTTATTTAACTTATAAATAAGTAATGTAATTATAATTAATGTATTCAACTTGAAGTACCTACTTATTAAAGTAAGAACTAAGTACATATGCGAAAACAATTGAATAAACCCAAATCAATATCTATTGATTATGTCTACGTAAAATAAATCCCAACATCAAACAATTAACAAAATAAACGAAACGTGAACTTCACACGCAAATGATATCACCGTGTATTTACAAACCAGCCCTATTAACTGAGATGCAAATAGCATTAACCACGTGCTAGATAAGGATAAAACACACCCTCTAACCACGCCCACAAAACAGCAGGCATCGGATTGGTTTCACTCCTCAATCCCATTGACCATCAGTCTCGAACATGTGCCTATAACAACAACACAGGTCGCCGTTAAAATGAATTATACAAGCGAACAATACAACGAGGTCTCGACCTCGAACAATAACAGTTTGAAACACAATTACAATGAGTGCAAGGAATACTTCTATCCCGATTGCGAGAAGAAAGACGAGAAGTTCTTCCGACCGAAACTCGACGAGCAAAATTTGGGCACACCATTCTCAGTGAAAGACATATTGAACATTAACCAGACCTACTACGAGAGGGATTGGAAACCTGATAGGGATAGGAGCCAGGAATACGATAGGTTCTACCATCAAAGCGGGTATTGTTCGGAGTACATCAACCAAGTGTACCAAGCGCCTAGCGCGGAATATTGGACACCTGACTATATAGGCAGTGAGAACAAAGTTGAAGAGTATTATAATTATAATTACTGCCAGAATGTGTACTCTAATCAGGAGCAGTATCATCAGATGCATGTGCCAGTTGAGATGGATATGCAAAGCCTTAGCGTGAACCCGGGAGTCAAGGTTGAGAATGAACTGCCAATAGCGACACCTCCGCCGTATGTACTAGGAGATCAGAAATTCACAGCGATGTCTAAAAAGCCAAGTAAGTCTTTGTTAATATGAAAGATAAGCTATATAAATGTAATTGTGTTTACTGATACATATTATTGTAGTAAATAGATTAATTATTAAGTCACTAGATACAAAAAATGACTTAATTTCACTCTGCTATTAAATTTCATGGAATTCTTAACCGTAGCTTTAAAATAAATACGTAATGTAATTCAATTAAAAATAGGTACAATATATTTTTTTAATTTGGTTAATAAATTTTGATACATTGGTAAAAAAATCCTATACAATGTTTAAATGTATGTTTAATTGCGTTTAGTATAATAATTCAGTTCGATATCAAAGACCATATCATAAAAACATATTCAAATTTAATAAAGACTATTTTAGGTACCTATATTTAACTTTTATCTCTATAAAAGTATATAATATCTGTTCTTTTACAGGGACACCCTGCCCGGTCAAAGAAAAAGCAAGAGACAAATCGACGAAACGAAAACCCCGAATACTATTCTCGCAAACGCAAGTCCACGACTTAGAAGTAAGATTCAAAGCGCAAAGGTACCTCACAGCTCCAGAGAGAGAACAGCTGGCAAAGAAACTCAACCTCACTCCAACCCAAGTAAAAATATGGTTTCAAAATCGAAGATACAAGAGCAAAAGGATCAAGTCCCCTGAAGTAACGACTTCAACAGACGCTAAGCCTAGCAAAACGTTTGGTAAGAAACTCTTCAAAGCTGATCCTAGAGAAAAGATACAAAACTACGACTATAGAGGCAATGAAATGCCTAATATTGTTAATAGTAGCGTATACTTCGATGACAGTCTTAGATTTGATGATGAAAGATATTGTGGAAGGCAGCAAGTTGAATCTGTGGGCAGTACGTCTAACTATTTTGCCGTCGGTACCGTGCCCAAAGATGACGTCTACAAAGAAACAGAAATGAAAAAGTATTTCCCAATAAACTATGTTTGTTAAGACTGATAGCCAAAGAGTATTGATTTGTTATATTTTTTGTTTTCCAACTGCAGTTATTTGCATTAAGTTGTTACGTATTAAGTTATTGATAAGAATGTGCCATTTTGTAAATAAATACGAAAGACTGAATCTTTTTTTTTAATTTTGAAGTCCTTAAAAAACTATTTGTAAAAGAATAAATTTGAGTAACAATTATTTGGGGTGTTATTTTGAAGTAGTTTCTCAATATTCTGTTGTTGCTTTTGATTAGAGTATTGTTTTTTAAATTTTTTGTATCGGATTTAATATAAAAGAGGTATGTTTTGTCTTTAAGCTTTGGACTTAACATTTTAAAATTAAAATCAATGATTTAAAAAAAATGAGGACAATATATATTAATACTATACTTATTATAACTATACGAGAAATATGTTTTAATTGTTCGAATACAAAGGATATTATTATATAACTAATTAAAATTTATTCTAACATGAAGAAGCTATATATGTATTATAGCCTTAGTTAATCCATTTTAACGTATTGTACCTACTTAGAAATCTTGCTAAGGTATACTATGTTTTAATATGTAACATAATATATAGCATTTAAATATACCCTTATCTATTTATAAATCTGCCACATTCTGCCATCTGTACATTTATTATAGGTAGTAGGTATCAATATTTTTCGCATTTAAATGTAACTAATTCGTTATAAACTCAGTAAACAGTTTTTGCTTCCGCTATAAAATTCCGTCCAGATAACAAGTCTATAAATACCCTGTCTTAGTCCAGGGTCTACCAATTTCTTCCTCAGCAAGTACGCCTCCTGAAAAGTAACTAAACACCGGTGGGTTTTAGTCTGTAGGGCCCTTCTGGCAAGTCCGAAACAGAGCCGCGCCAACCCCCGTCAGAGCCTATGGAGCGTCGCTTTTTTAACAAATCTTCATAAAAACGAATTTAATTTTTTGAAGAATATTATAAATGTTGAGTGACTTGTTTAATAAGCGTAATATATTATGTTTGGTTGTACCGACTTACTTATCGATACTCCACTACAAAAAACTCAAAAATTTAGGTAACAAAAATAATTTACTGTCACAGCTATCAGACTATGGAACGTTATCTACGCACTACCATACCTCATTTAAGTATAAAGTTAATAATCACTACCTTTCTACTGTCAGTATATGTATAATATATGTATGTGTATATATGTGTGTATATGTAATATGTATTGTATATTGTCTAGTTGTATACCTTATGTATTAATATGTACTCGCGAATAATTTTCTTATTTAATCCTATAGCCGGTTGCCTGGAAGAAATGGCTTACAGCCATAAGGCCACCCTTTACATGTGTCTTTTTCTGTATTTTACTTTTTGTATATTATGTTATGTTAAAATGTAATAAAGAATTTATAAATAAATAAATAATTTAGGTGGCATGGCGGCCATAACGCCCGGGGCGGCCCTGGTCTGACATTAGTCTTAACAGCCTGCTTCTCCTCCGAGGAGGATGTGGTATCCACAAATGGATTCCCCCCCGTAAAAAAAGGGTCTAACCTATCTGCCTGCCAGACTTCAGCTAAATCCCTTTAGTAGATTTCGTGTGACTAACGAACTAACAAACTTACACGAAATTTCATCTTGATAATTAATTATTAGTGTAATAAACGATTGATTGTAAAACTTCAATGGAGTTATTAAATCAAAAATATCTTTCACTTGTATCAACGATATATTACATCGATTATTGTGAAAAATCAATATTATCATTCAGAGCATAGTAATGATAGTATTTCTGTTGAGCTAATATCATGAAAGCCAAAAGGCAAGAACGTATAACATTTGTATACATTGTAAATAACTTTCTTCAGTAACAGTGAGAATTAAAAAAACACGTAGTTTAATCGTTACAATATGAACGTTCTTGTTTACTAAAACTATGACATAATAAGCAATGGTATTATAGTAAATAGATATGTTACAAGCGAAAATTTTTGAAGATGCAAAAACATCTAATTAGGACGTCCTACCTTTAGATTATTGGTTGCCGGTGCTTTCACGCGCAACAAAACTAACTATATATATTTTTTCTTATTGGTTTTATCATTTATGTATGTATGTGTGCTGCCGCTGCTGTGCGGAACACTTTATTCGGCTGATTTATTGGTGTATAACATATCTATTAACTATAATATCATTGCCAATAGGTATTACTAACCAAAGCTTATAAGTTGATAAAAAGGACTATACTATACCTTTATTTTTTTTTAGCTTTAGTACCTGTAGCAGGTCGATACCATTTTGAAATATGGGGCGTGGTTATTTACTACTAAAGCTTCATCATTACATACAAAACAAGTTCGCTTTCTCTGTCTGTTCCTATGTATGTCTAAATCCTTAAAGCTATGAAACCAATTTTCATCGAATATAATAATTTAAGAGGGAGGTTTGTGTTTACCATGTAACACATGCAAAATATATGCGAGCGAAACCGGAGCTGGTTGCTAGTATATAATATACTTTCAAAGTCTTGGGCACGAAGAACGCAATGATTGTTTTTTTTAATATATTTTAAAATAAATGTAACAAGATGTATGTCTTATAGATATAGGTACAAGTTAAAAATTTAAAAAATTTTGTGTACCATTCAAATCGAAAATAATTAAAAGGACCTTATATATAATTAGTATATTTAACAAGTTGATTAAGTTTATATTTAAAAACTTATCATTACTAGTAAGTCGTAATAAAAAAAATATTTTAATGAAAATCCTCATCGGATTATGGACCGTACTTCTATCCTATTTAAGCAAAAAAAATTCAAACAAAAGCATTTTAAGTTATATATACGGTCGAATTGAGAAAACTCCTCATTTTTTGAGGCCGGTTAATAATAAAGCAATTGAATTATAGATTTACATTAAAATAAAGATACGATCCAATAAAATGAAACATTCATTTGACAACTAGTTAAAAACTATTGCCTATTAGACCACAGACAAAAAATGCTGCAATATTTTAAAGTTTTTCAGTTCAATTTGTAGAGGAGGTTTTTATCTATATTGCTACCATCCCGCTTCGCTAGGGATGGTCTTAGTAAACGAGCGGTTACAGACAGACATAGTTATAAATAAATTTCACCAAGAAATATATTTGCTAAAATTATTCTAGCAATTAAAATATATTAGAATACGTTAAAAAACATATTAAGTATTGATTTTTCATTCGGTTTTCATAACATTTTTTCTTAACTTCCAATTAAAAATATGTTGGTTTTGTATTAGGATATAAAGCCTTTCCTGTCAAGAAAACGTTAGAACCAACCCTTCAAACCAATTTTAAATTAAAAAAATAAACCTGTCGTATTTTTAATGAAAACTGTCTTAAATTAATATTACGTAAAAAATTAAAAAGCGCGGCGTCTAAAACGCGGCGTTCGAACCGTCCGACTGCACAACCTTACCCTCTTGTATCCCTATATGGGCGCCGGCGCCAAGCGGATAAGATATTCCAACAACACGTGTCCTACACCGACTGGGAACTGAACCTGCGATCTATGGGAATTCTGACCACCTGTTCTGGCTTAGCTTAAAAGCTTTGGTAAGCGTGCGGGCGTTTTCAGAGCTGTAAACGGACGTTTTTTGTGAAATTTGCTGGTTTTACAGACACTTAAATATTAATGGGGATTTTTTATGGCGTTTTTAATAACTTTAAGTATGGTTTTGCGTTTTTAATTGTAATATTTATTATGTAGTGTTTATTGATGTAGATGCGTGTAAGCTTTAATCTATAAACCTAGGCAACATATTGTCATGTTTTTTTATCAAATAGAGTGATAAATTCAAGAGGAACATTTATATGTAAAATAAATGCATAAATGCGGTGCTTATTTTAAAACCATAAATGGCTGAATCAGTTTTAATAGATTTTAAATTTTGTAAAGAGCGATTATTTTAATTTTATAAACAACCTCTCCAAATATATTATTAACATGTATTATATAACTAACTAATATTATAAAAGTGAAAGTTTGTGAGATGTTTGTATGTTTGTTGATCTTTCACAAAAAAACTACTCAATATATTTGGCTGTCATTTGGCATGCATGAGAACACGAACGAGTAAAGCCGCGGGCGCAGCTAGTAATTATAGTACGCGTCACGAATCTTTAGCGCTGAACGAAACCTGCGCAGAAGTCAAAAATAAGGTATCAAGGTAGCGGCGCGGCGTGCGGGGCGCGTGATCGTCTTGTGGGCGAGCGTTGATTGGTTGTCCCAGTCGTGTTGTCTTTCTCGCAGCAATACGTCAATTACGAGCGCGATTCTACCGATGCGCAGCTATTCTCGTCCAGCGCTAAACATAAATGACGCGTACTATAATTACCTACCGTTTACATAGAGAACTAGTCTATATATACATAGTTGAGTAACCAGTATGATATATGCGCGCACGTGGGTGTTTGATGTATTAATATCGGGGCTTTTAAGGTTATCGCTCGGAAGGTGATCTGGCCGCTCGATAGACCGACACGCCACCCGGGTACAGACGACTGCGTAAGTACGTGAACCTATTATTTGTATCAATATATTTATATTTAATCATAACTTCTAAAAACACTAACGCTCGATATTTAGTTAGATTGTCGTAGGAAGTTATCCATACTAATATTATAAATGGGAAAGTGTGTCTGTATGTTTCTTTTTCTTTCACGGCTAAATAGCAGCACCGATTTAGTTGAAATTTGGTATGGAGATAGATGATACCCTGGATTAAAACATAGAATACCTTTTATCCCAGGATTGATCCGGGAACAGGAACATAATGTTATTTGTATAAATATAGGGATTTTTTTATTGCTTATTACACAGTTCAATCAGTTATTAAAACTTATATAGTTTATGAATAATAAGTAATATCTACAGACTATCTTATATTTAAATTTAATCTACTTTCGCGTTCGGGTGTACACCATTACTAAGCCCCGTACACTGCAGGCTCGTTAGCTTTTATTTGGACGCCGGACTCCTGTACCAGTTGTTACACTTCAGGCCAAAATTAATCGTCAATAATGATTTTATAATACGATTTTTTTTGCATGTATGTATGTAACCTTTGCTAATACTTTAGCTACAGGTTGTGCTGCAATTTGGTAGCCTTGAAGCATTTAGGGTTTCAACCAAATAATACAAAGACAGAAATGTTTATTACGTTATACATTTAATATCAAAGCAAGTTTTTAAAAGATATAGTTTGCTACGGTTAAAAAATATATTAAGCTGCATCTATTGCATAAGCCTTACCTACCTAGAAAGCACACCGGAGTAACACCGATCAAGTTTCCTCCAAAAAGGTACATTTTATTATTTACAATTAGGAGTGTGTATCAAATATCAAAGACTTATCAAAATAATTTATAATATTAAGTGTCAAAGAAGTAGACGGACCTGATGGTAAGCGGTCAGGAGAAATCTTTTGACACCTTTCTTGAAAGAATCCATGTTATAACACTCCGAGAATAGGAAGGAAGCTCATTTCACAGCTTGCAGGTACGCGGCAAAAATGATAGCGAAAATTGAAAAGTGGTGGATCGCCATTGATCCAACCAATGTGAGTGAAGCTTCAATCTTCGGCGGGTGGTGCCAGGGCCGCGCCAACCCCCGGTAGCGCCTGTGTGCAGATCCTATTAAGCGCCTTTTTATTAACGAATCTTCATAAAAAAACGAATTTAAATTTTATGTTTATATAAATGTTTTCTTGTTCACAAGGCCTTTGTTCCGCCTACAGTACCTAGTTACTTAATAATACTCCACTACAAAAAAAAAACAACAATTTAGGTAACAAAAATAATTTCGGTGTCGCGGCGCCCCTATTGTCTTGGCGCCTGTGTGCTACGCACACTTTGCACATAGGGACGACACGGCCCTGGGTGGTGCTATGATGGAATAGTGACGTGTGCATCAGGCCGAAAAATTCTTCGGAGCACTCACCGTTATACAGTCGTTTGTCAATATTTTTTTTTATATAAGAGTGAACGTTCACGACTGGCCAACGCTGTACACAGTTTCTCAGCGTTATCAGTGTTCAGTACATGTGCACAGTTTAATGTTCCCAAGCTTTATTCGATTAATTGCTGACGAACCGTTCCTTGTAAAATGTAAAACCATCATTAGGTCTGCACTCACGGTTAAGGAATTCGTTTACATTTGCCTATGATACCTACGTGATACGTGAATCACTATTTTTTTTATATCAAGTCAAATTTTTCGTATATAATATTGTTGTTTGCTGGTACCTAAGTATGGCACTTAGCTGAATAATTTTCTATTTCAGATACTTCAAGTTTCAAGTATTTTAGAAAAAAAATAGAAACTAGCTTTCGTCAAGTTTTGACCGACAGTTAAAATTGCGTTGTAGAAACATTGAACACACATTCTTATTGAAATGCAGTTCAAATACAAATACAATGTATGTATTGTACTAGCTGTTGCTCGCGACTTCGTCCCCGTTGATTTGTCAAGTTGATAATTTTTCAATTCGAACCAGTAGTTTCTGAGACTAGCGCGTTCTAACAAACAAACAAACTCTTCAGCTTTATATATTAAGTATAGATTTGTATTTGAACTGCATTTTTTATCTATCAATAAAAAACTGCAAATTGGAATTTACATTCTGTTTTGCTTTTGATGTAAGATACCATTTATTATTATACGAAAACTTTTGACTACGGAAAATACACGTACGATACGTATACGGAAAGATTTGATTGTTTGTTTGAATTGAATTAGCTCCAAAAGAAGGCTTGAATAAGTGGACGCTAAGAATAAATAATAATAATAATTAATCATCATTATTTATTTTTCCCTTTACAAAGGTAACATAAGTTTTACACACACTTTAACAGAAATAACATAATAACTAGGAACAAACCTGTGTTACGGAACTCCAGGCTCCCACCTAAGACTAGGAACATTTATTTTTTCATCAAAGAATAGGTTTTTTGTATGTGGTTGTGTGTGTGTTAGTGTATATGAATTAGTGTCAGTTAGTGTGTGTTATTGTAGGATATTTAATCAGTGCAAGGTGCAATAAAAGGTTGTATGGGATTTCGTGATTATGACAGGTTCGTAGCGGTCAAACGTTTAATGTTCGTCCCGTCGATCCGATCTCGCCTCAACATACAACATTATATATTTTAAAATCGTGTATTAAAAATTTTAAAATTCAATATAATCTATACATATAATAAAAACGTAACGAGTCGCTGTCTGTACATGGAAGATATATGAGAAAAAATATTATAGGAGATCTTTAGTAACGCAATGGAACCCAAAACAATTATTTTTGGATTTTTTGTCTGTTTGTTTGTGCACGCTAATCTCAGAAACGGCTTATCCTATCTAGATGGGGTTTTCAATTATATATAGTGGTAAGCTTAACTTAACATTTAGTCTTTAATTCATGTCAATCGGGTGATAAATAAAAATGTTACGGCAATTTAAAGAATCACGTTAAACTTGCTGAACTTTTGTTGGCGCGGGTGAGGCATTTTCAAAAATGCTGCCCAAAGTCACTTTACTACGCGGGCGAAGTCGCTCGCACAGCTATGCCAAATATAAACGATGATTGAAATCTCTTGTAAACTATCGCCAAAAAGTTATTTCGAAACTTAACTAATAAATTATGGAGCTTTCGTCCATATGATTTGGCAAATAGAGCGAATAATTTTTGACGTTTTTGTAACCGGCGCCACGGAGCCTGACGCGACGTGTGGAAGCAATAAGTCAGAACGACCGGTGACATGCGCGGGCGCAACTTTTTGTATGACATTTGAACCTTTGAGCTTTTTGCGTTGGTCAGTTATAGTCTATTAGATACTTTGTTTAGTTAACTATTGTTGTGTTTTTATGGGTAGGTAGAATATGATTTAAAAGAAGTTTTGTGTTCATACTTAAAGTGTAATTTGGGATTATATTGAATAAGATATATTTTTTATTCATGAAACGAAATTTTACATACACTTGAAATGAAAAACTAAAAGAATATTGTGTTACTAGTTGTGTAATTATATTTACAAGTAATTATAAAGTCCAATTGGGCCATTTCAACCAGGTTACAATAAGTTACACTTTTAAATCGTCTTGGTCACAAAACAATAATTTAGATTTTCATTTCGAAAGACAGTTTTTACAGAGAAGTAGGTAGGCAACAAAAAATATAGTTGCTCTTTTAATATATTTTGTTATATTAAATACGTTTATAGAAACACTTATTATAAATATATTTACGTTAATACCATAGATTAGTTTTTAAACAACATTGGTGAAATTTGAAATACGGTTGGATCAAAAATCAGTATTATAATATGATGGGCGTGGGTGGGCGGGCGCTATTTGGACATAAATATTATTTATTAATACGAAAGACTGTTTTCATATTTATTCTTAACTGTGAAAATTGGAGATTTGTTTGGTTATGTTTGATCGTATTTGAAATAACACAATGATAGTATCTGAAAGATTATTAAATAGTCTATTTGTAATTTTCACATTATTTTTTATCTTTAATATAGGGTACCTAATCTATAAGGCGAATAAGACTAATAAATCCTTTTTTGAAATACGCAAGAGATTAGTGATAAAAACGTTGAAATGTCTTTGTTCGTAAGTCGGATTGTTGCAACTTTAATAATGTATTAACCTATTTTATACATATTTAAATTCATCCTTATTCATTCGTTCGTCCTTTTTAAATGTAAAGAGCAGTTTAAAAAAAAACATTTTTTTTATTTTTTGAATGCAAAATTTTTATCACATTTAAAAATGTCGAAAAACAATTTGACAAAGGACAGACCACTTAGATGTCGGGTTTTTGGTCATAATATTTGCTGTCAATTTTACAAAACGTCATATAAAGCAAAACTCTTTATGACGTCACAGATTACCTACGCTATCTACGATCTATATTAAATAATGTGTTATTAATTAATTCATTATTTCAGAGTTAAGACATATCAAGCACTTATTCTACTTATTCTTTTTTGAACTTTGCAAATTTCTGTCACCTCAAAAAAACGTCAAAAATTGTTTTTTTGTTGCACAATTTGACAAAGGTCACAGACCACTTAGATGTCGGGGTTTTGGGCGTCATATTGACACGATGTTATTTATTGGGGTCCCGGCGCCGCGGGTTTTTGCAACCGAGATACCGAGAGCGTGACCCCAAACTTGTCAATGCTTTGTGGGTTAAATCGTAATACTATTATAAATGTAGGGACGTTTGTTACGCTTTTGCACAAAAACTACTGGACCGATATTCGTGAAATTTTGTACACAACTTGTATGGTAGGTATCAGAATTAACATATTTTTGATTATATTATGATATATTGATTCTATGCAAGCGAAACCGCGGGTAAAGGCCGAGTTTGATCTTTAAAAGGTCAGATATTGTTGGCAAAATTTAGTAGATATAAGTAATAAAATAATTTTGAACAAAAAGTCGGATTGACTTTAAACTAAAAAACAAAAAATAAATTGACTTCGCACACAGTAAAACGTAAAATACTTTAATATTGTGTAATGTAATAATTTAAATTTTAAAATTCGGTCGAATTGAGTAACCTCTTCCATTTTTTTAAGTTGGTTAAAAATGTTGTATCCGCCACCCTCCAAACTTTACTTGCTGCGAAGTTTACAATTAAATGGGTATAATAGTTATCCTATGTCTTAATACTAGGTCTAATCTATTATAGATTTGATCTATAATAGACAAGCGTCCTTATATACAAGTAACATACATCATTACAAACTTTTTTATTTATATTTTTATGTTATGATGAATATTGAAGTCTCCCTTCAATATTAGTAAGGATTAGCTATTTTAGGGATGATTATGTATTTATTTAGGTACACTTTTTGTTTTTACATCTAAAATGTGAATCAAGTGAATATCAATAAGACCATTGAGCATTTAAGGCGGCCTTTTCTCTTAAAAGTTATTTCTACCAGGCAAGCATAATTATCTAGATATGTATCTGCTAAATTAATTGTTTTTTTTATTAATAGTAATATTCTAAATACCTACATGAGTTACTACGACTTCAGTAAAATCGGAAAATAAAAAAACGCGATGTTTTTACGTGGCAAATACCGCTTTGTAACAAGATTTGATTTAGTAATAACAAGGTCGTTTCGTCGAAATGACTAGACAGTTTGATGAAATTATTAGATATAGATAGCAGGTTATTACGAATCTGCTGTATTTCAAATACAAAATAAAGATATCGCTGGCTCGCATTTCATTTCACAGATTGATGCGATCAAACAAAATGTGTAAACATACGGGATTTTATTTCGGATTTGCACGTAGCTTTTTATTTTAAGTATTTTTGTATAACATAGGGGAAAACGAGCAGGCGAGCCACCTGATAGAAAGTAGTCATCACCGCCTATCAACAATCGCAGTGTTTACAAATCTGGAGTGAGGCCGATCTTTTAAAAAGATGTTCGCTCTCTTCTTTCCCCCAGTCGTACTGCTTCATAAATACCGCACACCATACCTTTGTTATTTAAAATTAGTTTTTATTATAAGGTCTCAAAAAAAAAATAATATTAAAAAAATAAAAAGTTAAGATTAGGGTTTTGGCAAGCTTTATCTAAGCTAAGATATGATATGTGATACATAGATAACAGCTCACTTTTTATCCAGGATGGCTATTCGTCCCCAAGGGTGCGCGATGAAACGTACGTACGTACATGTAACGTACCACCTACCGGGGATTTAAGTAGGTATAACCCCTTTTGACGAGTCCGACATAACCGCCTCCTTCTCCCGAGGAGGACTTAGTATCAATTACTAGTTTGAGCGTTTTTTTACAATTCAAGAAACTGTATATTTAATCCCATTAATGTCGAATAAATTCTGCTTTACGGCATTCCACAAGTGGCGCGGTGACGTGACTGCGGAATGACGTCACACGTACGTCATACGGTGTTAATGGCTTGTAAATATTCAGTTCATTAGTTCATTATAAGCTTTAATTTGTTGTTTACTTGGTTTTGTTTATATATTTAACGTTTTTAGTAATTTTTACGTACCTAATTATGTACAATCGTATTTGTATGATGCTTGGTTTATGTTTACAAGCATTTTATTTCCTTGAGGAAAAGTGGAAGCTGCTACTACATACTACTACTTTTGCTACGTTTCTGTTTGTATGTGTTGATTTTATAGTGTTTTTAATTTGTATTTTAGTAGCAATAAACACTTTTTTATTTATTTATTTATTTATTACCCAGGGCCGAGCCGTCCCTATGTGCGAAGTGTGCGGTGTACACAGTCGCCAAGACAATATACTGCTATCGAAATTATTTTTGTTGGAGTATCGATAGATAAGTAGGTACAATAGGCGCAATAAAGGCCTTGTAAACAACAAAACATAATATATTAAGCTTATTGAAAAAGTCTCTCAATATTTATAATATTCGTTAAAAAATTACCGGGGGTAGGTCTCTTTCGCAGGAGACCGACTGGGTGGGTACCCCACAGTGCCAGACATTCTACCGCCTGAGCAGTGATATGCAAATGTCACTGTGCTCCGGTCTGAAGGGCAATGTAGCCAGCGTAATTACTCGGCCAATGAGTCTGAACATCTTGTGACTCAAAGTGGGGAGCGTCGGTGTAGTGCACCTCTGTCCGGAGTAGCTTTAGCAAAGTTCCGGGTAGCACTACACTGGTTATGGGCTGGCGTTTCTCTTAACATCAGGAGTACGTCCAGCTCGTCTCCCTACTTCATCGCATAAAAAAAAATTTAAATTCTTTTTTTTTTAAGATCCTTTAAAAACGAGGCGTTTCATAGGATTTGCACACAGGCGCTACCGAGGGTTGGCGCGGCCCTGATACTACCTAGTCCACGGTTTTCATCATCTCGCTGTATCGCGGAGTCGTGAGATTAAACAATTATCAAATAAATAATAATAAATAAATAAATAAATAAATAAATAAATAAATATAATATATAATCATCATCGGGTACCTACCTAGTTACAATTTATAAGCAGAACCTACAAATCGTTTTATAAAACAATAATTATCGTGTGAGGGTAAAAGGAAAAAATTAAACCTATTCGAAGCCAGCGTCAAATCCAAGAGGATATAATGATATAAATATCTTCCTCAAACATTGAAATCTGTGTAAACGAAACAACGGTATGATTGTAGTATCAGTTTCATAGGGAGAGTCACGTGGTTAATGTTAGTTTGTACATGTAATTTGACCGCAAAGTCCCCATTCGCACGGAAGGTGAAAAACGCTGCGTTAGAACAGCGCTGGCGTTTATATAACACTCTAATTGTTTTCTATTTTGGACGAGTGCATGGTGCAGTTATTAAGCAACTCCTTTTTTTGGGTTAAGGGTAGTGGGGTCGATCCCCACACTGCAAGATTTTGCAGTGTGGGGTAACTTAATTAAGTTGAATTTTTCTTGAGGTCTGGTTGTATTGTATGTATTTATAAAAGTTATCTAGTTGCCATTCCACAAGAACTGCTTTAACACCCAAAACAATATTCAATACTGCTCGATAAAAAGACGTCGCGTTTTTAAAACGCGTTTATGTACTTGGAAATGCATTTGTTGTATTTGAACGTTAAAAGAGCTCTAATGCGAATGAAGCCCAAAAATTGTAAGGTTCCTGCATTTGATCATTGTAATGTCGACGAGATTAAATATTTTTGAATAAACCCTTTTTTTATATATATCAGTAAGTACATTGTTGTCGAAACAAATGTAGAACAATTTATTTTTAAATAAATTTTATAAACCGCCATCTAGTGGCGAATAGTAAAAACAGATACACTTTAGACAGAACATATTATTTATAGTATATAAAAAGAATAAAAAAAGAATTAACGATTGTTTATAATTTTCAAATGCTATTAAATTAAAACATTTTCAAGAATGTAAAGAAATTACGTAGTTGTTGATAGATTGTTTTATAAACTGAATTAGCTGACATCTAGCGCTCAGTAGCAGAACTATACTAAATTATGCATGTTAGCACGAAGCGTGCTCTAGCGGAAAAAATATCTCTATCTTTTAACATTAAAAAAATAAAAGAGGGCGCTGTTTTATAAGATTTCATAATTAACAAGAGCACACCATTTTTAAGATTAGTTGTAGGAAAGGATGGCTAGCTATTTTTTAGTGATTATTTTAATAAAGGATTTGAAAAATGTATTTTTCTTAATCTTAACCTATCTATACAGGGTTAACACTAATAAAGATCAACAACCCATATAAATGTTGATTGAAAAAATTTAAAAATGTTTTTTGTGGTCAATAGTCATGTTTAGAGATGAATAGCTTTAACAATAAAACATCACCTAATCCATACTAATATTATAAATGCGAAAGTAACTCTGTCTGTCTATCTTTCCATCACGCTGAAACTACTGAACCGATTAGAACGAAATTTGGTACAAAGATAGTCTAAAGCCTGGGGAAGAACTTAGACATAGCCTACTTTTTTTTAAAATCAACCGGAAAAGGTTGCGCGAGGGGTTGATACTTTTTACAATTTTACGCTTTCACAGCCCAACCGCTGAACCGATTGTAATGAAATTTGGTACACAGATGGTCTAGAGCCTGAGATAAAACATAGGCTACTTTTTAACTGGAAAAAATGTTTATAAGGGGAAGGGGGGGGGGATCAAAATTTATATGAAATTCCACACGGACGAAGTAGTGGGCAACAGCTAGTACATGAATAAATGTAGCTAAAACCATAAGACGCACCTAGTAATAAAGAAATAAATTAACCGTCTATTTTCATACTAGTAACTAGTGACGTGTATCAATGAATGACCGATTCACGTCTAAAATCGATTAATATCGGTAAACAACTTTCTCGTTTACAAAAACTCTCGAGTGTTTTGAGTTTTGACATTACGATCGGTGCTAATGGGTGCTAATTTTAAGTCTAGATGTTAGTCATACGAGTTGCGAATTTTGAGATAATATTTCTTTGTGTTTTAGTAAGTGATTGAATAAATCGGTAATTATATAGTTACTTAACGTTGTAAGAAAAAACAACAACAACTATTGCTATAATCCATACTAATATTATAAATGTGAAAGTGTGTTTGTTTGTTTGTTTGTCCGCACTTCACGCCATAGCTAAACATTCAATCGATCTGATTTTTAGTAGGGCTAAAAATCAGGGCTCACCCTGTAATATATTTAGGTATACATATAGTTTCAATCGGCTATTTAAATTTAAGAGCAACTCAAATCTGTCCCATTATACAGTTCTCCAATCAAATCTGTCAAAATCACTTGATTAAAAATAAATAAAAATAAAAAATCAATTACTGCCCGAAAACATGCAAGATTACACAAGTATTGCTTACTGTATATACCGTACAAAAATATATAATATAAACTTTTAAATTAAAAATTGAAAAAGAAAATAATTTAAAGAAAAAAAAAATTGAAAGCCTGAATGGGCAATAGGCGACTACTCAGTGAGCAGTGACCGGGCTTGCAACCGGAACACTTGTTTTAAGTATTCGCCTTTTAGATTAGAGGCATGTTTTATTTGATTTGCGAATAAGTATTTGGCCGAAAATCTCGAAGAAATATCATAAGCGCGATTGAGAACTCGGCGCATTAGTAGCTACACTTGTAAATATATGCCTAGACCGATTTTGATGAGTATAAAAATATAAATAATCTTGTGTAAAACAAAGAGCACTCTATTCGCCTTATATTTCATTTGGATGATGTTCATAGCGGATAAGTGGGGATCAGATAGCGAGTGTTTGTTGAAGACCTATGTTGTTATAGACAGAGCTTTTAATATCAAAAATTTTCTATATTTTTATCCATATAAGATGGGGGAATGATACACGTATACGCTTAGTGGCTCGTTTTTTTTTATAACATAGTTGGCAAACAAGAAGGCGAGCCACCTGATGGAAAGTGGTCATCGCCGCCCATCAACACTCAAGGAGCTTAAAAGCTCTGGAGTGGGTTGCCGACTTAAAACTCGTGCTGTAGGTACAATAATTAAATTTAAAAGAAATTATTTTTTTATTTAATTTTAAATGCACTGAAACATATCTACCTATCTTGCAAACATAGATAAAAATGTCAAAATAAGGACTTAACTACAATTAGCTGCTTTGATCTAAAGATCCCGAACAGATAATTATTATTGACTTAAGTATTGTATCTCTCTCTTTCTTTCTAACTAACTATATATCTTTTTATTTTTGTCTTTAAATAAGACATCATAAGCCATGGTATATCGGTATATCGATTAAATATTTATGACTCTTAACCTAACCTCAATCCAATTAATTTTTTAACACATTTCTGTGTAATTCGAGTAAATTCATTAGGTACTCAAAAGAATGAAGAAATAATATACCTAATAATTAATATAGCGCTGTCTATAGTTCCTAGCTCTATAGCCCTTAAAAGTTAAGTGGATATCATAAGTGGCGTTTGCGGTGCCACTGTATATCGATTCAATATCGATTTTATATCGGTTTAAGAACCATTTAATCTCGGTTCTAATATAGACTGATTCCCCTCTTAACCGCAAGTGGTTGGTTCTTAACCCACATTTGGATATAGTTTAATTGGTTTCGAAGTTTCAACGGGGTTTCGTGTGTACGATATAGATACTTGGATTGAATGTTTAGTTAGTATAAATATAATAATTGTAAATAAATGGGTTTATTGAACCGTTATCTTAATATTATTATAATTGAAAGATATTGTGTTAGTAGTTATATCTAGGTAGGTCTAAGGTTCAAAGGTAAACTATACCTACCTACAAAAAATAACGAAGTACTTAGGTAGGTATAGAAAATGGATACTTTATATCAATGAATTAATAATACCTACTTAGGTAGGTACTACAAGTAAATAAAGTAAAGTTGTTTTGTGATTTTTAAATTATTAGCTCGAAAGGTTTTTTTTCAAAGGAGCTAATTGCGTCACGAATGCGTTGACGGGTTTTAATAAAAGGAGAACTCTGAATGGAAAAGAAATATAGCTCAGCGTGTTAGAGCTGCCAATTGGATCCTCCAACGCTGATTTTCAGAGGCTCCTAAAAATGTTGGCAGTAATAAAAAATACTATATTATTATATTACCTAATAAAAATGGTACCGAGTTAGGAAAGCTGTTTAATAAATTTTTAAACAGACTATCTTTATTATCATTAATCATTTAAATCAGGAAAATAGGTAAAGTTATCAACAGTTAAAATAATGTTTTTAAAACCTAAAGTTCCAAATACATATTTACGTATTTACTATTTACTCTTATTTTTAATAATTAACGCCAGCTACTTAAATAATTTCTAACAAAATTGTAATCATAAACGAATTTCCACATCTGCGTTTTCTTTTAAAATTCGTTCTTATTTTAAAAACATTATCAGAAAAAAAACAGCTCGAATTTAAAATTCGAAATTCGAATAACAACATCATATCCGCGACACAATTATATATTAACATTTCCACTATAATTTTATTGGCCTATTCGTCTCTCACCTGATTGGTCTATTTAAATAGGCCACTAAGAACGAAAGGGACGGCTGTAAGGGTTAAGTATTTCGTCGTGTGGGTGAAAGAGACGGCTAGACACTTCTCGGGTACTTCGACCGCTCTTTGCATTCGGCCCAAGAGTAGGATTTATTTATATTGGCACCTGGGAGTGTGTTATATTAAAGTCAGTAAGAATATTAATACGATATGATTTTAATTGCGTAAAATTTTCAAAAACTATTCTTTAAAAATTGCTTTCTAATGAAATGCTTTTTAAATAGTTTATCTTTAAGTAATTTTTTAGGTCTTGAAATATTTTCTCAATTAACTTTCTAACCTATTAATTAAAATATTGAAGATATTTTTACTGTATAAGACTTGCATACTATTTTAGGAGAACTTATTAGTTATAAATAAAAACACGTAAGACTTCAAACGCCAATATAACTAAATCGTACTATACGAGCCGGTAACCAAACGATCAAATCAAATTCACGTAAACATCTTCAAGAAAAACTCAACGATCCCCACTACTTAGTTACTTCTCAGAGCTTTTTTAAAAAACGACCGCCCCCAAATAACTCCAGCTCCCTCTAACGCTAGAGGGCTTAACGAAAAATCGATTATCCCCGTCTCGCTCTAAGGCTTAGCCACCAACAATCCATCACCGAAAGTTTATTCGTTTGAAAGCTTTGTGGTGAGACGCGCGTGAAGTGCTTGTTCGATGTGCGAATAAAAATGGAGCCGAAATTACAATACAATCACATACAAGACGAGAAAACTAATTTAAATATAACCACGCCGTTCTCGATCAACGATATATTGACAAAGGAAGAAACGAAAGCCGAATTTGAAAATGGAATGTTTTCGAGTTTTAGCGCGAAATTGAAACCGGCCAGCTACAATGAGTTCCCGAAGAAGGAGGTTTTAAGCAATATGAAATATTACGATGAATGCAATAACTACAGAGAATTTAATGAAGACGGAGTGTTGGATATGTCGAGAAAAAGTTTGCCGGTCACAGAATTATCGGGTCAGTAAACGATTATTAAGCTTTATTAATATTTAATACGTTGTTAATTGTAGCTACTTTTTAAATTAAGAAGTCAAAAATTACAATGGAATGTTAATAACTTATTTGCCAAACTTTTCTATAAAAAAAATAATATTATGACTTGTAGATGACAGAGTAGATCTATACCTACTAATATATAAAGAAGTAAAGTTTGTGTATGTGTTAAATTGTAAGGGGTAATCTCGAGATCTACTGAACCGATTTTAAAAATACTTTCACCAATAGAAAGCCACATTATTGCTGAGTGTTATAGGCTATATAAAAAACCGAAAAGGGCATGGGTCATCTAGTATTTAATAAGTTTGTAAATATGTATTTGTATTAGTTATTAATTTTATAAGTAGTTCTTTACTAAGAGTTAAGTTAAGAGGGGTTTGCGGTTAAGTACGTTTATTATAAACCCATTACTTAATAAAAATTAGTTACTAGGTAAATATTTAAAGTTAAATACTCGCCTCGTGGTTTTGCCTGGATTTTTTATCTACATGTTATATACAAATAAACCTCCCTCTTGAATCACTCTATCTGAAAAAACAGCATGAGAATCGGTTGCGCAGTTTAAAGATTTAAGTATACACTAGCCGTTGTCCCCGGTTTTACCCGCGTAGTTCCCGTTCCCGGGGCAATACCGGGATGTGAGCTATCCTACCGTTTAAGTTAGATCAAACTGCACACGGTGTGCTAATTTAATTCAAAACGGTTCAGTAGTTTTAGAGTCGATTGCGGACAAACATCGTGACACGTAATTTATATTTATTAAGATAGGGACATATAATAGTATTATTGTTTAATAAATACTGTGTTATTTAGAATTTCGATAGGTTTGTAAGTAGATATATAACATAATAAGATAATAGGTACTAATACAATAATTTGATAAACAAACAAATAAAAATAACAAATAGACTATGTGAGTACTTACCTATATGGTTAATTTTGTTATAATCTTATAAAAATCTCATTTAATTATCATTAATTACAGCACGAACTTAATAGGATTTTTTGCAATTAAGTTATGCCGCCAAAAGGTGTTACCTCGTTGAAAAAAAAAAATCAAGTAATTTGTATTAATCTTAAGATTGACTGACCGAGAAAGAGAAAGCGAGAGAGAGAGAGAGAGGGAAAATAATGATCTGAGTTCTGTTATCCATGTTTTACTGTTTTTCTGGAAAAGTTTAATTCAATTTCAAACCATATTAAGTACTTATACAATTATAGAACAAAAAAATGTAGTTTTTACTAGTGAATAGTCCCGAGCTTTCCGTTCTAGTATCTAGACCAAACTTATAGTCGCGCACCGCGGTTTCGCGTATGTTTTACCACATACTTCGATAATATTTCTATTATTATATACCTAATGCATCTCTAGAAACACGAAAAAACGAAAGACGAAATCCCATTTTTTTTAACCTAGCTGGAAATATTAAAAAAAAGAACACGCATATTTTCTTCTAAATTAAAAAAAAACAAAACGTCAACCGTTCAAAAACGGAATACTGTCAAACGCTAAAGAACGAAGCGCCACAGATACGCACTATTTCACAATCAATAAAGAATTCCAAATTCAAATGAGGGCGGCAATTAGCAGGCGCGCGACAATGCCCCGTAATGGCGCATTCACACTTGTGCCGGCCCGCGACGTCCCCACTTATCATTACTTAACTTACGCTTAGCACTAAGCATTCAATCAAGTAATTACTACGGACTTCGCCACGTGCCTTGATGCGCTGCGGACCCCATTTTATGTTAATACTTTAATAATGCTACGCAGAAACGCATAAAACCTCCTTACAGAAAATATATGAATAGATATTCAGTAAGGAGGTTTTATTGTTCCTTTAAGTTTTTCAATTTTAATTTTATAAAGAGGTCTTTCATAATTGATAACTTATAATGACCATACCTCAGTTTTAATAATGATTCTTTGATTTTGTAATTACCTAGGTACTATTTGGAGTTTCAATATTTATTAAGTTTTCCTATGCATTTGAAATACTTTATTGCCCTATATATTGTAAATTTTTTAAACTGAAAGATTAGTCTATACTAGAATTAAGGACATTATCTATGGAGACAGTTCTCCTTTGTATATTCACGCACGCGAAATCACAGTTAAATAGACATCGGTATCCTCATTCTGATACATTATATAATTTGACTAATGGAAGCATTGTGACATTATCCTCGAATGGCGTGACATTCGAAATTCAAATTAATTTAACGATTTTTCTTTCGTTTTTAATGGCGCGAAACTTTACGTCAGTAATACATTTAACTCACAATGTTCTATCTAACTTAACAGATATTAATGTTACTTAAAACTTTCTTGAAAAACAATTCAATTTAAAATCGAATAAATTTTGAGGTTATAATTATTGTTAACTTTGATTTTATCCTTGTTACAGATGACTACGATTCAAGATCTTCCCACACGGGTTCGCCATTACGTCGTAACTCCTCACCAAACTCAGACATAAGCTACAAACCCTTCAGCTTACACTACGAGAGGAAATGCACCACACCTCCACCCGACTCCCGACTAATTCACTCTCCCAATTACTCAATAGAATACTCCCAGAACACTGGCAGAAAGAAACGGTCGCGAGCCGCATTCTCCCACGCTCAAGTTTATGAATTGGAAAGGAGGTTTAGCCAGCAACGGTACTTATCAGGGCCTGAGCGAGCAGACTTAGCTGTTAGCCTCAAACTCACAGAGACGCAGGTCAAAATCTGGTTCCAGAACCGTCGATATAAGACCAAACGCAAGCAGCTTCAGATGCAAGAAAGCGGTATGCTGGCAGCCGCAGCAGCTGCCGCAAATCACGCAAGAAAAGTTGCTGTCAAAGTCCTCGTCAACAACAACGGACAGGCAATACCCGATCTGAAATACCAGTCTCCAATAATGAAAGGTGTGAACCCACTGTTCCCGCCGCAGAATGTTCTAGAAGGTTCTCCAATTTGGAAGCACTTCGCTGGTATGTACGGGGTGGATTTCTCTAAGAATCCCGAATACAAGGCTTTGCTACAAGAATCATATAACCAGGCGGTCCTACAGTCTCTCTACGCGCCGCATTTAGGAGTTAACTATCCAAATATCTCGCTACCGTATATGTATTATCCTGGACATCCAGGGTTTGGGATGCCCATACCCTGTGATACGGATAGGCGTCAAGGTGAAAGTAGTGAGATGAAAGATGTAGAAAAGACGAAAGATACCAAAAAGGTTCTTAATATTAACGAGAACAGTAACGAAAGTATGGCAAGTAATATTGAGATTGAAAATTAATAGCTACTGTAACATATCCTGCACCAAATAAAAATCAGTTTTAGAAAACGTGTAAATTTCAATACTATCTTATAATTAAACACTTAAGGTTTAAAGAACTTATTTGTCATATCTTAAGAAGAATACAGTTTACATTTTAATTTGACGTTTTAAAAAACATAGATAAAATATTTTTAATTAATTTATGGCAACACTAAACCAAAGATAAGGAAACAAACCAAAAATTAGTTTAAGTTTTATCTAGATAGAAGATTGTTCGATGTAAATATTTCGTTATTGTATTACCTAGTTGCACATTTGTAAATAGTACAAATTTTTGTCAGTAGTTGTTAATTTAATTAAATGGCAATACCGTTGATTTTCGTATATTTCATTAAATCCTATCCTTAAATTTCAACTTATAAAATCTAAGCAATCTAAACAATAAATATCATCTCATTAAAAACATACGACGACATTAACATGATACTGAATTTATTGTCGAACCAAATTAATTATTTAAAAATGGTTAAGACTTAAGAACAATTCCGCTCAGGCTTATGTTCAACTTATAAGCTAAAAAACATAATAATTACACACAAATACATATCTACTACAGGTTCAAAAGTATTAGATAAGTATAATATTATATTAAATGACTGATATTTAAACATAATTCCGCCGGCAATAGTTTTCAATACCTAGAATCTGCCTCTTTAATCAACTATATAAGCGTAGTACATCATTAATTTCACTAGGAAGATTTATTGTTCATTCATACATATATAAGATTTTTTAAATTATTTTTTCTTACTCAATTTCACTATGTCAAATCAATATATTAGACTATTTTTGTTTGTATGAAATCTGTCGTGTACGCTAGTTTAAAATATAAATAACTTAATATCTACACCTGAAAGTGTTAGAATAATAATTACAATAAAAACTCCTCATTGTACACCAAAATACAAAAACAAAAGGCGGTTGTATCACTAACGTAATTTCTTCCAGGCAACCGACAACAACGAGACCCAGGACCTGAAATCTATACTAATATATAAAGCTGAAGAATTCGTTTGTTTGTTTGTTTGAACGCGCTAATCTCAGGAACTACTGGTTCGAATTGAAAAATTCTTTTTTTATTGAATAGACAATTTATCGAAGAAGACTTTAGGCTACACAACATCACGCTGTGACTAATAGGAGCGAAGATATAATGGAAAATGTGGAAAAAACGGGGAAAATTATTTATCTTTGAGGGCTTCCTTTGCGTGCGCTGCGAATACGGTTCAAGATACCAAGAAATATGAATGAAAGAATTATTCCTCTTTAAAAGATCTAAAAAAAAGTTCACGACAATATATGTCTATCTTCTAAGATTGACTCACTATAACATAATATTAGAAATAGATCCGACGGGGATGAAGTCGCGAGCAACAGCTAGTTGCATTATAAAAGTTGAAACACACACCAACGAAAATAAAATCGATTCTATTTCGATGCTCGTTATTTTATTGCTAAAACAAGTTCGGCACTTGGACCCGAATAGTTCAGTTAAATGGCGTAAAAGCCGACTACTTACTTCAAAAGAGATTCTTTGATTCGTTGCCAGAATCTAAAAATGAAATGATAAGAAAAAACTAGCTTTCAAGAACTATTGAAAGTGGGGATATCGATACTTTTGTGCGAAATTTTTCTTTGTTAATTGTCTACTAATATATGCTATAATTATTAATTAGGTATAGCGAATAAATATATGTATGTATTGTATTATTACAAAATATAATAATAAAATATCTATCGGAGCAGATGGACGAAAAGAACAATCAAGATAGTGAAAACTATTGTAATATTAGTTAATTAGTCGAACCTTTTTGGTTTATTAGTGTTTAACTTCAAACTTTAAATAATTGTGACTGGCATTTGTTTAGTTGCTAT
>JADANM010006230.1:3516707-3553174 GCA_026213755.1 Eurema hecabe | reverse complement strand
TTACAATTACCCAGCCTTCTTGTGCCGTATTTATTATGTGCCAGCTAAAGCTATATGATTCTATTTTTAAATCTTATAAAGAAAAATAATATTCATTCATTGATTGTGTATCATATTTATTGTGTCTTATTTATAATGTGCCAGTGTTTCGTAATTATTATATTACTTAATTTTTTATTCTTTAAATGACATGCCGTTAAAAAATGTAAGTTACCAGTGTATTTATAAAAAAAATGTATGTTGATTTAAAATTTTAGAATTAAAAAAAAACATAAATTAGTTTAAGAAATAAAATCGAATGCGGTCTCTACCGTAAAAGCTACTTGAATAAATTGTTAAATCATTGCTATTAGTAAGGAAACGACGAGAGATGTACAATGATCATTGACATAAACATTGCATTACCGCTTATCCTGGCCAGGATGCGTAGTGATGTGCTCTGATATCGATATTTCTTTTAATAATTAAATAGGTATCTATGTAATGTTTAGTGTGCTAGGTTATTTTTAAAATAGTCTATCTAGTAAGAATTTAATTTAAATTGCTGCATATAAATTAATACTTGGATTGTTAATTTTAAAGACATAACCTTTAAAATTAATTATTAATCGTAATTTTTTGGTATGTATAATACCAAATATAAATATATAAAAATAACACCGGTTGATTTAGTTACAACAACATACTGTAACTATTTGTTTAAAAGTTATATCATTACAAAATATATATCTAATAATTATACCTACTAAAAAGGAAAATAAAGTATTAGATGATCATTTGAAAATAACGATTTTTCCCTTCTCTATAAACACAATATCTGTACGGTTTAATACGGTGTAATATCGATATAAGCCATCACTAGCACGTTAATAAGTTCGAGTTACCGTGAACACGTGCTCCGGAAATGTGAACAAACAAACACGACAATTGCTCGCTTCATCGGCTCCCGCTGAAACGATGGAACACACGTAATTACTTGTGTATAAAATAATTTATTCTTAATTTAAAATTAAGAACACCTTTTTTAAATTGTGCTTTTAAATAACCAGTAACGTCAGATTAAAAGAAATACGATTTTTCATACTCTATGCCTATATCGTTATATCGGCTTAGCTTGGATAGCTTGCTTAGCTAGATGGCGCCGTGTATAAATGTCCTGAAAATATAATTATTTATTTTTTATTTTTTTTCCCCATCGAAATTTAAATTGACGAACATTTTTATTCTTTAAGCAGAAAACATCCTAATTAGAACATCTTACCTTTAGGTGATTGGTTACCGGCGCTTTCCCGCGCAACTGACAAACTTAGATATCTCTTTTTTTTCTTGTTGGTTTTATCATTTATCTCTATTCTATGTTTTGACTTGTATGTATGTGTGCTGCCGCTGCTGTGCGGAACACTTCGGTTAATTTGTTGGTGTATAACATATCTATTCACTATAATATCATTGTTTAATAAAGCAAAAGTAATAAAAATAGCATAGCATGTGCAAATTATCGAAAGTGCATCACAATTCACATCGGCCGAGCTGTGTGTGAGTCATTAACTCATTAAGTCATCATTTAATGACATTATATCGCCGTGTTTCCCATCAACGTGTTTATGTTTGCACATTTGTTTCCTATCACTTTCGGTTTATGCGTTTCTCATCAATATGTTAATGCAAATGCTATGATGTTAATTCAAACAACCTATGTTAGACTGTTTTTGCTAGTTAGTAGTTTTTTGCTCTTTCATGGGAAATCTACTAAATAGTAGTTGGTTAAAGTATGGCATATTTATTTATTTATAACTAGCTGTGCCAGAGACTTCGCCCGCGTAGAAAAGTGACTTTGGGCAGCATTTTGTGGAAATGCCTTAACCGCGCCAACAAACATTCAGCAAGTTCAACGTGATTCTTTAAATTGCCATAACTTTTTCTAGTTATCAACCGATCGAGATGAATTTAACACTAAATGTTAAGTGAAGCTTACCACAATATATAAATGAAAATCCCATCTAGATAAGATAAGCCGTTTCTGAGATTAGTGTGCACAAACAAACAGACAAACAGACAGACAAAAATGTCAAAAATCATTGTTTTGGGTTCTATTGCGTTAATAAAGGTGTCCTATAATATTTTTTCTCATATATCCTCCATGTACAGACAGCGACTCGTTACATTTTTATTATATGTAGAGATTTGTTATTATATGTAGTAAAAAATATACAAAAAGAGAAATGCAGTTAAATAAATGCGTATTTTTATTTATTGCGTTATATGCGTATGTTATATTTACTTGTGAAAATGGCGGCCTTTTTAGTAGCGACTTTAACCCATTTCTTCCAGGCAACCCACCTATAGATTTCAGCTTAGTTTAACTCATAGGATACTTTATATATGTATTGAAACGGAAACGAAAAGACAGTTAAAACCGCGTGGCGCGATAATACAAACTTCTGCAACATATAAGGTAACTAGCCGTTTCCCGCGGTTTAACCCGCGTAATTCCCCATCCCGGGGCAATACCGGGATGAAAGCTATCCTATCTTTTAAGTTGGATCAAACTGCACATGGTGTGCCAATTTTATTATAATCGGGTAAGTGGTTTAGGAGTCCATTGAGGACAAACATTGTGACACGAGATTTATATATATATATATTAAGATTAGCAAGATTAACCTTAATTTTATTTATCTCAGAAGAATTTTAATTTCACTCTTAAAAAAGCATATATTTTTAATCTAAAGCTCTGAAGTCAAAAATTAAGTAAGCATGCATGGCTAAGACCACCTACACACATGTCTGATGTCAGACACTTTGCATTAAGACGCCGACTGACCCTCAACGGGGTGATTGTCTAGACGCACCCTTATTGCACCCTTACTACTTGCCACTCGACTGTAGTGAATTCGAAGTGAGAGGTTAGTGAGTTTTGAGATATATGTTAATTAAGTATCTGTTATATCTTGGTGTTGGTAAGTTGGTAAAATTTCTCCATTATATCTCAGTATAGGTCAATAAAATTTCATACAACATTTTTATAAATAGCTAACGTTAGTCAATTAAATGATATGTTCCAACACGAAAAATATAAAAAAATTCTAAGTCAGTTGTACGACTAATTAAACGAGTTGTGTTATCAATCAAAGAATAAGGTTTTTATCAAAAAAATGTACTAAGTACAAAAATCTTACGTGACAGTGTCAAACCAACAATTTATCAGAATAGTGAGTTAAACTCGAACGAAAAATCTACAAAGGTATTCATAGTAAGGGTAAATATGGTATAATTTTTTTTGCGTCTCGACTACTTGTAAAATTGTTTTGCCCATTAGCTAAGTGGCGTGGCTAATTCTTAGCTAATTTGCTTTTTCAAGTTTTTTTTTAATTAAAAAAATAACTTTAAGTATGAAAAGGGTAAATTATTTGTTGTTTTAAATTTGAACGCTTTCGGAAATGTAGAGGTTAATTGAGTCTTGTTTTTATTTCATTTAAAGCGAGTTTTCTAACCGGATAAGATTTTTTAAAATTAATTACTTCATTAAAAACATGTAACATAATTTTTTCAAAAAAAGTCGGAATCACATAAAGACTATTCAAACACTTGAATAATCTCTTTATATAATACCTAAGTAAACAAATTTTAAAATCAGTTCTTTAAATCCAGAGATTTCTCCTTACAACGTCATAATACAAAAATACCGAAACATATATTATAATATACATTTTTATATTCATGTATTATTAGTCATATTTCACGTACAAGCCACACCGTTGAGCTTTATTCTTCTTTTCTCTTCTCTTTCTCTGAGAATGACGTAATATCCATAAGATGTCCCACTTATTAAAAAGAGAGCTACCAACTTACTAAAACAATAACTGCCTCGTGTGACCTAAAGTTTGAACTCCAAACCTTTAATGTCCAACCCAAATCCGCAAGAACAATAAAGGGACTATTAATCTCACCCCTTCCCATATAAGAACCTAATTATGTATATAAAAAGCACATTAAAAACGATAAAACGCTACTTCCTTAACACGTTAAACACACATTAACACTATTTTAAGCCTATCATTTTGGGGAAAATAACGAAAATAGGTTTTTGTTTATAATAATTTTTATATGAAACTGTGCTGAATTTTTATAATGTTCGTCGTTAAGGTCGAGTTTCGCGTGACTTGAATCGTGTAATGAATAGCGCTGGCTATGATAGATGGGTTGTTAGGACATGCGATTGACGTCTTTAACGTTATTTTAATTAAATTATTGGCGCTTGTTAAACGGAAGTCGAGTGGTGTGGAGTCGTCCGTTCGATTTTTTTTTTATGTAAATGTTTTCTTAACTTGTATATTTTGAAGTGTAATGAAATATTAACCATCAATAAATTTAAATGACTACTGATAATATTTTTCTGAATAGATAAATTACTTATTCGTGTGTTACTTATTGATAATTGCGTATTTATAGATTTTTGCGTTTCATATTGGTTTCTTCCAGTTAAACCACTATAAATAATATTTGTTAAGTCGTACCTATAGATACGTAGATTTCAATATTTATTTATTTTACTGTGTTTCATTTTTGGCAATGATTTTTTCGCTGTTCGTGTTTTTTTTTTATTTATAATAACTTTGATTTAACGGCATACTTATACCGTAAATTTTATTTGTTGTATAACAACAAAAGCCTATTAATGATATTTTCTATCTTCGTAATAAAGCCTTCAATTTGACGTTGACTTTGACTTTTTATTTATATAATTTAGATAAATGATAATAATTTCGACTCTATTACTTTGTCCGTAGCACGTTATATTTACGCGTCGCATCCGGCCCACGACTATTGCTTGATAGTCGTCCCGCTAATGCCCAGACCAAGATTCTCAAACTTTACCTAGCTATTATATATTGGTGAGCTTTTATAAGCTTATCTATGGATATACTCAACTGAATTAAAATAGGACTATGGGAGATTTTTACTGATCGTAAATATACTGATAGATTGTTTGTAAGTTTCTCAAGTAAATTGTACTCCAAGGATTCGCTTGCTGCTGGATAGGACTTTTGTAAAACAAAGTGATATTTTGAACCTAGCAGAGTCATGGAAATTATCTATTAGTTACGCGGATAAATGAAAAGTGAAATAATTACTTTATTAAACTATTCTAGAAATTTTAATTCTTTTGGATCGTCATAGTATTACATTAAATATGTAGTACTTCCGGGTCAAAAATATTTTTTTTTACAAAAAAAAGACCTAAGTAAAAAACCTATTTAAAATATAAATAAACGATGAATTAAAATGACCCTACAATAGTGGCAATTAATGTACCTACTGTATAACAACATAGATTCATGCCCACCCAAAAGTTTTGAATCGGGAAATTCCCATGAACCTCGAGAAAAGAACCATAGGCTATGTCATACTTGTATAGGTCGCGTCACGGATGTTTAGTGCTGGACGAGAATAGCTGCCCATCGGTAGAATCGCGATCGTAATTGACGTATTGGTGCGAGAAAGACATCATGACTGGGAAACCAATCAACGCTCGCGTAGCCCACGATCACGCGCCCCGCGCGCCGTGCCATCCCCTCGATACCTTATTCTTGACTTCTGCGCAGATTTCGTTCAGCGCTAAAGATTCGTGACGCGACCTATACCGACGAAAACCCCACTGTGTTCCATCTTACCACAGCGGTTATGGGTCACAGACTTTTCTACAAAGAGTCACAAGTATTAATTAAAATTATACCACACGGCGGGGGTAGAAAATAAACAAAATAGTTTGAGAGCCGGCGGGCGGCGCAGATTTTTTTCAAAAGCCCTGTAACACGATACTAAAATTGAGTTTAAACAAACAACGTCTTCTGACGAATATTTCAGCTAAAAGGGTTTATTATAATACATTTAATGATGTTATAAAAGTACCATGTGTATGTAAGTGTAATTAATTTGTTTTTACTTGAAAATATTTTTTACTAGCTATTGCCCGCGACTCCGTTCGCGTGGACTTTCATATAAACTGTGACCCTCCCTTTCCTCCCTTATAATCCTCAAAAATTGTAGCCTATGTGTTATTCTGATGTATAAGCTATATTGTGGTAAAGTTTCATTCAAATCCATTCAGTAGTTTTTACGTGAAAGAGTAACAAACATCCATACATCCATACATCCATACATCCATACATCCATACTTACAAACTTTCGCCTTTATAATAGTAATAGGATATATTTTTTATATAAAAATTACGATGTTTGTTAAAAGATTTGGAATTTAGATTTTAGGTCGAAGTTATCATTTTAATGTTATATACATGCAGCATGGGGAGTATGTCAGGACATAATATTGACCATCAGCAGAGCCGTAAATAGGGCGGTGCTAGCGGGCGCAGAAATGACCAGGTTAACTCATTATAAATAAATTATTTTAAATAAATCTACTAAAATTTTACCTATAACTTGTTAAACAATAGATAGATATGTTTTTGTGCATTTTATTGTCAAAGCCTTGTTATGTTTGTCAAAAGCAGTTTTGAAAGCTCGCACCGTCCGCATAAAAAGCACTGACCATTATGTGAAGAATCGTTCGTTCTTTCGTTCGTTCAATCGAAGAATAGCGTGCTTAAAGGACTCGCTCTAAGCAAAATAACTAATAAATTTATGACTAGTACAATCAATCGAATGTAACGCTAGCTATTTTTAAAATTAAAACTTTTCGTTCCGTATAGCATAACTACTAAAAATCCTCCAAATGAAAAACCGCGGGTTGTAGCTAGTAGGTATTACAATAAACCCTCATATAATATCTATAATGAGATGAAACCGATATCGACTCCAGTACCGCAAATTTAACGGATCATCCCCTCTTAAAAGCTAAAAGTGATTGTTTAGCAGGCAAATCCGAGGGCACACACCAATCCATCATTACTATTGCTGTAGGCTAAGAGCCGGTGAAGGAAATAAATTAAACCTATTTTTTTGAATAAATTGTGTAATTAATTATTAGGTTTTATTTAATTCACATACGACAGTATATGATTTATTTCATAAAATCTAAAGCTGTATCTGATTTTTCAGAATGTTAAATTGCTTTAGTCATTATTTATTTTATCGTTTCGGTCTTTTAATTAAAAAAACATACAACTATATATTTTATATAGCTTAATATATAACTAACTGGCCCGACGTGACTTCGATTCCGCTGTACCTGTCCTACGCCTACATCTTTTTTCTCAGTGTAAAAACAATCATTATATCTCAAGGAATAGTCTAAAAAATAACTATCAAAATAGGTTCAGCTGTTATCGCGTTATGCATCATTTGGTGACTAATTTTTAATATTATAGACTAACATTAGCTCAAGGAGGTATACATTACATTAAACGCGTAACTAAAAAAAAAGAAAAATATATGTATGTTTGTTCGCCTCAAGCTCTTAAAGTACACAATCTGAGTGTCTTCTGTTTTGTAATAGAACACTTTAATGTGTTGATTTTATTGTTTCCTATTGTTGTGTACTCGTAAAGCGATCGTGTTTAGCCCCAATCGGGTTTATGGCGGAATTCAGATTGTCAAACGAAGGGTCACACTGTGCTCTAATAGTTTTTTGTTTTATTAAATTACGCGCTAAGAATGCACATGTGCTTAATACAGAAAAGTCACAAAAAATAATGCCATCTTAATAATAATAATCATTTATTTTTCTCTTTACAAAGGTAACAAAAGTATTACACACACATTAACAGAGATCACATATTAATAATAAAATACCTTTGTAAGAGACTGGAGTCCATACTAGGAACAAACCTTTGTTACGGAACTCCAGCCTCCCACCTAAGACTATGAACATTTATTTTTTTCATTATAGAATAGGTTTTGTGTATGTGGTTGTGTGCATGTGTTAGTGTATATAAATGTAAGAAAATGAATCAGTGCAAAGATAATAATTTTTCTGTCGAGTCTTAAGTTTGTGTCAGGAGTCAATTAAAGATTTTATTTTTACTTCTGTTGTTCCTTAATGAGTAGAATTTGATTATTTTATTTTGTTTATTATAAAGGTAACTTACTTCAATATAAACGCGAACATTTGTAATACTTCTTAACTAAGCATTAAAAGGCGATATTCTATCTATTCACTTTATTATACAGGGTGGCCCAAAAGTTCTTAAGTAAAATTTGAATTAAACGAGAGTTTCACCGGAGCGGACCGAGCGTTTTGTGTGCGCGAGTTTTATCAAAACAACAATTCGGCAACCGTTGCGAGGCGTAATTTTCGAGAACACAAAGGTTTACACAACTTTGATGACACCCCAGCACTCCAAACGATTAAGAATTGGGTTGCTAAGTTCGAGGCGACCGGTTCGACGTTAGATAAACCGCGGTTGGGTCGCCAAAGGATATCACGTACGGAACAAAAGATCATCACAGTGGCACAATCTCTTCGTGAAAATCCTACACAGTCAACTCGTAAGTGTTCCAGTTCATTAACGTATGCAAAAATTTCCAGGCTTTATTGCCCGAACATGGTTTCAACAGGATGGAGCAAGTCCCCACACGTCCCATACTGCTATGCCCATTATCCGTCAACATTTTCCAAACTATCTCTAAGAGAGGAGACATTTCCTGGCCACCAGGTAGCCCGGATCTGAAGCCAATGGATTTTTTTTGTGGGGCTACCTTAAGGCTACAGTATGCGACTCTAAGTCGCGGTCAATTAATGACCTAAAAGAAAACATCCGCAGAGAAATGGCAAGCATTTCAGCAGTGACGTGCCGCGCAGTCATCGACAATTTCAGAAGGCGTTTTGCAAGAGTGCCGAGACTGTAACGGATTACATTTGGACGACGTTATTTACAAAAAATAATTCCCGTTTTTCTAGCTATATTTACAAATAAAAATTTTATTTATAGTGTAATTAGTTTTATTTTAATTAATTTATTTCATTACTAAGGACTTATGGGCCACCCTGTATAATATATATTTTGCTATTTAATTTATTTAAATAACTTTTCATCACCACCATGGTTGCCTGGAAGACATCGCTTGCTAGCGATAAGGCCGCCTATTGATTTATTTGATTTTTATTTATTGTTTTCTTTATGATACGTCAATAAAGTGTTTTTTATTTTCTTTTATTTATTTATTTAAAAGGCAGTTCTTAAAGAGACGTCCTCTATTTATTAAGTCATTTTCGTATTATATTTTAATTAATTTTAAGACTTTCTTTATTTATTAATTTCCTTGTGCATCATAGGTAGCGTAAGCGAAGAGCTAGCGTGAGCATGAAGTTTATAAATTTAACCTTATGTTACAAGGTTTTTCGCCTCAATTAAGTTACCTGGTAGAGACCAATCTTTTGTGATAAGGTCGTCTATTACAAATGATTTATAGCAGAGTAGACAATCTATTATTTTATCGTGTAATAAAATGTATAATAGATAAATATGTTATTAAATATTAGTAGAAACGTTATCTAAAGACTAGCTGCTCCCCGCGGTTTTACCCGCGCAGTTCTATCTTCCGGGGAAATACCGGGATGAAAATTATCCTATAGGCTAATCCAGGGTATCATCTATCTGCATACCAAATTTCAACTATTTCGGTCCAGCGGTTTTTGCGTGAAAGAACAACAAACATACATCCATACATACATTTTCACCAACTTTCGCATTTATAATATAAGTAGGATCTACATGCAGAGTTATGACGGATTTCTCAAATAAATCATATAAATAAGTATTATGTCTGTTATCGATACCTACTAATATTATAAATGTGAAAGTAACTCTGTCTGTCTGTCTGTCTTTCCATCACTCTAAAATTACTGAACCGATTAGGGAAGAACATAGGCTATTTTTTTATAATTTTACGCTTTTAAAAACCGCTGAACCGATTGTAATGAAATTTGGTACACATATGGTATAGAGCCTTACTTAAAACATAGGCTACTTTTAAACTGGAATAAAGGGTTATAAAAGGTCAAGGGGGGTCGAAGTTCATATGAAAGTCCACGGGGACGGAGTCGCGGGCAACAACTAGAACGTTATAAATAAATAATAATAATAATACATAATTAAATATTTTCAGGACATTTATACACAGCGCCATCTAGTTCCAAGCTAAGCCGAAGCATGTGTTATGGCAACTAGATAACGGAATAAATTACATATACATACTTTTTCTTTTGTAAATACATACATAGCAACATCCAGACCCCAGAAGAATACAAATGTAAATTACAAATATATTTTTCCGGTGTGGGAATCGAACCCACGACCCTTCGCGCAGAAAGCAGTGTTACCACTGCGCCAAGCGGTCGTCAAATATTTATATGTTTGTATATAAATGTTACTGGACGTATATATTTGAAATCGATTTGTATTAAAGTGTATAGGGTTGCCAAACTAATGCCAAATACAATTGCACTTGAGCTCTAAGTGCTTCTAATCTCAGTTTAACTGCAGCTCAGTTAATGGACGAGAAATCTATTGAAATAACGATATTAATAATTTTATCATAAAGTGTATTAATAGAGCATTGAACTATTTAGATTTTTATTAATTAATTTACAAAAATTGATTGTCTGTATAGTCGGTTTACTGATAGTAAGTGAACTTAACGTGACAACAAAGAAAGAAGGTCTTCTGGAGGTTGATGTTTGGCTGTGGTATTGGAAGCACGTGTTGGTGATTGCCACAACCAAATATCGACCCTCAAACTTGTTTTATCTACAACTACTAGACATTGGCAAAATTGCGATAACGCAGCACTGCCATTTAACCAAGAAGAAGTAGAAGAAGACGAAAGAAAATTCTGATGGAAGGCTGCTCTTTATTCTTAGTCCGCATTTATGCTTGTAAATTGGTTGTCTGTTTATTGACGATATTTGAACATGCCGCGCCCCGTATCTATCTGTGTGTATACACAAAATCTTTCCTCTTGAATCACTTTATCCAATAAAAAAACCGCATGGAAATCGGTTGCATAGTTTTTAAGATTTAAGCATAAGTATATATGGACGGACAGAAGAGCTAACGACTTTGTTTTATACCAACTATTCCAATAAGGTATTAAAGTGGTATTTTTTGATTCTTAAATATAAAATTGTAAAATGAATTTCCATTAAGAAGTAATAAGTAGGTTGACTTACTTGACTTAAGGTCCTATATCCCCTAGCTGGGGCAGAGGGCGTCCACAGTGCGTCGCCATCCCGGTCTGTCCTGGGCAGCTCGCTTCACCTCACTCCAGGTCTTGCCGATGCCTTTCGCTTCATCGATGATAGTACGCCGCCAGGTCTGTTTTGGGCGGCCACGTCTGCGTTTTCCTTGGGGATTCCAGTCCATGGCTTGTTTGGGAATATGTGTTGGATCCCTTCGGAGGGTGTGGCCAATCCAGTTCCATTTGCGGCGCTTGATCTGACGATCTATCGGGACTTCCTGGCATCGCTCCCAGAGGTGTGCGTTAGGAATCGTATCCGGCCAACGTATACCAAGGATTCTGCGAAGACATCGGTTCACAAAGACCTGGAGTTTATGCGAAATGGTTTTGGTGACCTTCCACGTCTCGGACCCATACAACAATACGGTTTTCACATTGGACCGGAATATTTTGAGCTTGACTCTCCGAGTCAACTTCCGTGATTGCCATACGGGTCGAAGTTGCGCGAAGGTTGCCCGTGCTTTGGCGATCCTCGAGGTGACGTCTTCTTCGGTTCCTCCACTCTCTGTCACGCAGCTCCCGAGATAGGTAAATAAAGGTACGCGTACGACTGCTTCTGTGTCGATGATCAACGGTGCTGAGCTAGTCGACCCGCACCTCATTTCCTGGGTCTTTCTGGTGTTGATTTTAAGTAAATAAGTAGGTAAATAAGTAGGTAATACAACGTATAAGTGCTAGTGCTCGATACTTACGTTTGGTTACGGGAAAACCCTGGGATAATGATCATCTCTATATTAATATTATAAAGTGGTACAGTTATTTATGTCTTGGACAAAATTTATTAAAAAAAACAAGAAGGATACCACAATGTTATTATTTATTAACTTAAATTTTTAAAATAAGACCTATCGTTTTATATGTACCTAGGTGATACCTCGAAGGACACTTAGTTTTTATTCCTTAAATAAGAAAAAAACTTAAAAGTAGAAAAGTAATTCAATTATTAAGTCAGCTTTAATTTTCTTTAATTAAGACTTGGTCAAAAAATATTGACTACGCGTTGTTTTTTAAAATAGTTAGGTCATAATGAACATTCACTATCACTCAGGTGCCGATAAAAAACCGATTAATATATCTATATTAACGTGGGATACAGATGTTATAATCTGTGGTAACAAAACGTCACTGTTTAAAAGCACCTCTTTAGAGCTATCCCTCTTATAGTTAAGACAGACCTCCTTGGACAAAGATAACTTGATTGTCGATTTAATATATTATACTGCTGTGTCGACACTTTCGATGTTTAACCTTAACTAATGTTTTAAAACCCGAAATATGTCAGGTTTCGGTTATTTTACTCTTTCACATACTATTATCAAAAGATTATAACAAAAAATTGGCATGAAGAGTTTTAACGAGTTATATAGTGGAGAAATCCTTAAAATTGTGTACTTCAGTGAAAGTATAATGCGTTATGTCGGACTTCTACCGTCTAGTATAAGTGTCACGAATCTTTAGCGCTGAACGAAACCTACGCAGAAGTCAAAAATAAGGTATCGAGGGGACAGTAGTTCTCTACTTTGACATTTATAATATAAGGAAGGATAAGCAGCGCTATTTTAAGCGCTACTGTGGCAACAGCATTAATGAAATGTACTCATTGCGTCAATTTGTAAGCTCCCGTCTTATGAGGTCAATGTTACTATAACAGCCTCATTATCTAACATTATGACCAAATATTATGACTAGTAAGTAATGTCAATGAAAAATTTAAAAGTACTTCTAAAAAACATCTACGCATAATTAAGAATAAGGTAATCTATACAGAATCTTTATAGAAATAAGGTTTTGCTAAGTAATATATGGATCTTCGGAATTAAAGAAGACGATACTTTTACTTAGAAAAGACAAATTATTTGTTAGCGTCATAGGCTGTCGTCAATGACCAGTCTCATCTATATCTATAAATATAAAAGAAAGTCGTGTTAGTTACTTCACTTATAACTCGATAACGGCTCAACTGATTTGGCTGAAAATTTGAAAATTGGTGAGGATGTAGCTTAGAACCAGGAGAAGGACATAGGATACTTTTTATCCAGTTTCCAGGGGAATAATTTTTTTATGAAAGTAAACGCGGACGGAGTCGCGGGCAACAGCTAGTAGACTATATAAATTGAAACAAAAGGCTCTTAAATTCAGAACTGGTCAAGTTGGACGGTGTAAAGGCTAAGTGTAGTACAATAAATTATAGAATATTCGATAATTTTTGTATTAGAAATTATATTCTTCAGACCAACGCCAAATGCGCTACATAAAAAATCGTAGTAATCGTAGTTGCACTACGCCACCTAATTGTTTATTATGTATGTTTTGTCCTGACTTGGTTGCCTGGAAGAGATCACTCTTGAGTGATAAGGCCGCCAGTTACTACAACGTATTCTATTTTATAATGTTTATTTTATTTAAATGATTTTATTTTATCACTTTTTTACATTATACAACATTAACATATCATTGGATACAACATTTGTTACGGGCGGCCTTATCACTTACAAGTAATCCTTTCCAGGCAACCCATTACAAGGAGAAAAAGAACAGAAATAAATCTGACGGCGATATGCACATGTTTAGATTGTTATGTGTAACAAAGTGTGAAATAAATAAATAAAATAATTATAGTTAATTTTTTTTTCTTGAAATTGATTTTAAAATATCCTTTATCAAATAATACGTTCACGTAAGGAAATTATACTTTTTTAATTTAAAATTTGTATCACCCAATCTTATCACCAAACAGTAGTCTACATAATTTATAGTCTACTCTCAAGTTGGGTCTTGTCTATGGTCATGCACTTACGTCACAAACTCATAGACAGTAGACAGTAGTGAAGTGTTCGAATTTGGAACTCTTAAACGTAAACAGACAAGGAACAAGCATTGATAACGTCAATCTTGCGTGGGAACTAGTGATGATTTAAGTTATGATATCGATTTTTTTTTTTAGTTTTTTTAATTTAAGAATTAATCAGAGTAACGCAAACTGATATCAAGATCAAAGCTCAAAGTATGAAGTTCGGAGTTCGAAAATAAGACTAGAAATTCGAAGTTAAAAGAACTAATATTTTCTTTCATACTTACGTGTGCTGAAGCAAAGCTTTTATTTACTTTTTATTTTTATTAAATAATTTAACTGATTATGAAAAATAGGCACATATTTGGGATTTTTTTGTTGAATAGGTATTATCATGAAGTCGGTATTATTTATTTTAAGTTAATTTTAGTTGTCGATAAAACCTCTCAAGAATCCATAGTTATTCCTCTTAAACTGTTTTTCCCATTATAATAAAAGGGGTTTATTTATCCCTAGACTATTTCCCCCCTGAGGACTTTTCCACTACAAAAATGGGTCTAATCTATCGACATCACACAACACTATGAAAAGGGTTCGAAGCAAGCAGAACATGTTAAGGAGTACTCCACCTGTTATTTACGTCTGTTATCTGTTATATTTTATCTGTTATCTATGACTCTATGAGTGTGACGCTGCACAGAGGCTTCGGTGGCGAAATAAATACTCCAGCTATTAAGGGCTTCGATTATTTATCGCTTTTGAAGTTTATGAAGCACTATGTAGATGGTTTAACAAATGAATCTTTATTTAATTAGGCTACATATAGTAGTAACACTTTTGAATCGTTATTGGGAGTTTTGGCGGGAATCGTGCGGCGTCTATTTGTAATCTCGATTGAATATTCCTTTTTTGGTGCATAAAGTGATTTAATGTATGATTGTGATAGTGTATCATGCAGTAAACTAGCTAATAAGTGTCCAAGAAATGAAGAATTCATTTGAGAGCGCTTAGTAGCGCCGTTCCGATTGCTCCAATATTCGTCTAGGTTCTTCGTAAAGCTCACTATCACTTTACGAAGGGCAGAACGAAACGACTCACTGACTCAACTAAAGACGACGATAAGAAAGAAAGAAAAGAATCGTTATTGTATTACAAAACATTTACCACCGGTTCGGAAGGCAGTTTTTACAGAGAAGAACCGGCAAGAAACTCTGATAGTTGCTCTTTTTAAAATAAGAACATACAATAATTGTATTCTAATATTATTTATACATGAAAAAGTCACGTTAAGAAACATAAGACAGTATGGATTTGTCTTATCAAAACAATGTCCAAAAGAACGTTTAATTAAATTTGGAGGAAAAGGTCACACCTCTTTACCTACACCTATTAAAATGAAAAAAGAAAAAAAAAACCAAGAATATGTCACAATTCAAAATCAGTATCATAGTAATAGTTTCAAAAGTATTGAAATAGTTTTTTAGAAAAGCATTTCAAACCAAGGTGATTATTTCACATAATATAATACTATGATTAAACTCGTCGTCGTAATAAAGCGAAATGTACAAATAGAAATGAGTATATATACGTAAATGACATCTTAAGAATTATTAAAAATGCTGTCTGCTTAATTAATTCCACATGGAATTAAAAAAAAATCATTCAAATTCAAATTCCGAATCGGTTTTCCCGCACAAATATTGGCGAATGAAAGTCGCATAAATCATTCGAAGGTTACGCGGTATCGCAACGCACGGACGGACGGACGGACGGTCGCCCATTAACCCGAATGCAGCCAGCACTGCCTCTAATAGACCACTTGAGATTCGCTTGCCCAATTCCAAGCTACTTATTGACGTACAATCGGTTACATTTTCAATATATTTTACTTTTTTATAATCATCATAATGTATTCGTCGATAACCAAATTAAATTCAGATCAAAGCATTTAGATGTCATACTAAATACTTATAGCTTTTTAATTTGCAGGTTACAAAATTAGTACTAAGTACCAACTTTCTTTAACGAGTCAAGTAAGGCGGTAAAACGGTAGGATTTCCTTCTTTCGATGAGTTTAATACGTAAAAAATATTGATATTCTTCTTTCATCTAATCAGTCTCATCGTCTTTTCGACTCAATTTGGCCGTCTTCATCGCGAACATGCCTAAACTTATCGAAGCGTAATTTCTCATTCATTGTGGACATATAATTATGTCTCTTTATATAATAATGGAACAAAAAGCTGATGGCCAGTGATCAGCGCCGCCCATGAGGACAGGAACATACTTCTTTGAAGGACCCTAAGTCGTCGTAAATGTTTTATTTATCTATACTAATATTATAAAGTTATTAAAAATTTCACCGATAGAAAGTCACATTATTGCTTAGAGGTATAGGCTATATAAAAACCCGGAAATGATAATCAACATTATGCCCAACGAAGTGGGCACGGGTCAGCTAGTCGTTGTATATTCCACTTCCGACCACGCCAGTACATTGGCGATTCTTTTGGCAACTCTAGTGGTCTGCGGTACTCTTGACTTTTCCATCTTACACACTTACAATGTCGTTATCATAAATCATTGGAAACTAAACCAGCTATAACAATTAGCCTTCCATTTGCTCCTCGCCGTAAAACGCGGCCAATTGAATTATTTTTACATTTGTTATTCAATGTCTAGTTCTGGCGTTATTTATTGGGTATGTTATATAATGTCGTTGAGAATGTACCTACATATATAAAAGCAGTATTAAAACATGAGAAAATCTATTTTTATCTGTGACTTAAATTCATCCAATTACCAGTTTATAACGCTGTTTATAAACAGTTAAGTATTTTAAAAAATAACGTAATATTTTAAATAAATTTTAATTTTTAATTGCGAGAAACAGTTTTGATGGACAAATAGCATTTCGTTGGGCAAATTTCAGCTTCACGATGAACAAACTAATCATAATTACCAAATGTAATAATATGTAATTATTTAATCCTTTTTATGCTCGAGAACTAAATAAAAACATCGTCGCATTAAAAGCACTTACTTTCAAGACGCAAGAAAGCTGAATTTCTCTAAGACAAGCTTAAATTGGTTGGTTGGTACGTGGCATCCCACAATGGCGGAGAAATGGCTAATCAAAGAGATTCAATAGGCGGAAACCGACTGGAATTATGGGGGAAAAAAAGTGGAATAATTCTTTAATCCCGTAATTGGACCCGCTACCGAACCGGAAAACAAATTTCCTATTATTTTATTTAGGGTTGCCAGTGCGATGTTATATTATACTAAATTAATTTACTTGTACCATGTATTTTTATAATTGCATAATTGTTTTTTGTATAATTGTTAGCCATGTGCTCTGTTATCACCAATTTATTTATACTACGATTCAAAGTTAACCAAATTCTTTTTAATTTAAATAAGATAGTTGTGATTTCTTATATGATTGTTTTTTCTAACGGATATTGTATACGATAGGTATATGAATAGCTTAATATTATGATTTAGGAAATCATCTTTCTTCTATTTGAATTTAATCAATTATAGTTATTTGAAATGAATTCTAGTCTCATAAGGGATCTCAGAAAAAGTTTCTTTTGGAAAAAAAAGTTATCCTGATTCTGAAATGCACGGACTATGGTTGTTTACGCAGGGATATAATAACAAATGCGTGGAATTGTCAAGTGAATTTTATACATTGGTTATTCTTAGGGTGGATTTAGACTAAAAGAACATAGAGCTAGAGCTAGAACTAGAGCATTCTTTCGTTAATATCTAGTATAAACTAAAGCTTGATGTATCTATTTACATCAAACGAACAAGAACTAGAACAAGAATGTTCTTTCTTAATTATTTGGTGTAAACAAGAGCTAGATTGAATGTTCTTTGCTCAAACAATCAGTAGAGCACAAGAACACTTTAATGAGACCGCTCAGTGGAGCGAGCGCGTCCGAACACGCTAGAATGTTCTAAGCAACTGTTTACGCGCTCTTGCGCCGTTTACATCGAGCGAGCGAGCATTCTTAAAATATTCTATAGAATCTTTGCGATCGCACTAAGAACAACGAGAGAATGCTCTATGCCTGTTTACACTAGAAGAATTTGACGTGGTGGGGATAGAATGAGCATTCGCTCGCTTGGTGTAAATCCACCTTAAGAATAAATATAGAATAATCAAAAGTCAAGCAAGACAATATTTGACCACATTTAAGGACCTTAAGTCTAGTAAGTAAAACTTTAACGAGAAAAATCTCGCTAGTAGCAACCCTAGAATAAGAATGGAAAGTCGAGCAAAAGTGTAGGTAGATAATTATTATTAGAGCGGCGACTCATTAGAGGTCGATTGTCCCTGGCACCCCTCCCCTCGCACCACACACCCCCTACACCTCCTAACACCTGATCGGAACGCTTATTGGCTATCACTACTTATATATACAGCGTGATTAAATTAAACACGATTTTTGTAAGAATTTTGAAAATGAACGATTTCTTATTGCACGTTGACAATATTTCTAAATCCAGCCTTATTTTAACTTTATTTGAAGTTTTAGCCCTAGTTGAAACAATAAAACATATTGTAATTTATAAATATAATATGTTTGTTTGTCTGGAATAAGTTTACACATATTTTGGCGACTCATTTTATATTAAAGATTAGAAGATAAAGAACATTATAATTTTTGGCTTTATTACATCTTTCTACTTATTTAGTTTTCTTTTTAATGCTATTAGAAATATAAATAAGTAAATTTTATGAAAATATATAAACTTTAAACACTCTGTATACGTCGTAAGTGTCGAAATGCGATTGGTCAGGCGTTTATCAGCGAGTCCTCTGAAAATTTTACGTGACCGCAAAAGGGTCGAATTATACGAGTTAAAAAGGAAATTTACAACGTAGTTAATTTATTTTCAAGGTCATAATATAATATCCAATTTCAAGCTCATCCATACTAATACTAATATACTAATACTAATACTAATACTAATCCATACTAATATTATAAATGCGTAAGTAACTCTGTCTGTCTGTCTGTCTGTTACGCTTTCACGCCAAAACTACTGAACCGATTGTAATGAAATTTGGTACACCGACGGTCTAGAGCCTGAGATAAAACATAGGCTACTTTTTAACTAAAAAAACGGTTATAAGGGGGAGAAAGGGGAAGTTAAAGTTTATATGAAAGTCCACGCGGACGGAGTCGCGGGCAACAGCTAGTTGCCTATAAAGATACCGTTTACCTTATTGTACTTACATCGTATTTAAAAAATAATATTCTGATAGGACAAACTAAAAATTATTTTAAATGTGGTACTAAAATATCGACTAATTCAAGTTTCAAATATCGATAAAATTTGTTTCATAATAACCACAGATCCTTATTATATTGATGTTCGTGGATATGTCAAAACCTATTTGAATTTGGAATGAAGATGATTTTTTTTAACAACGTTCCCCATTGCTACTGCCTGCCAGTATTTATCAATGTAGCAAAAAGGTTTTACTAATGTAAATAGTGACATTCACGTACTTAAGACAGAAGAGAATTCCTACTAGTTCTATGAATGAAATAAATAATAATAATAAATCGATAATTTTTCAGGACAATTATACACAGCGCCATCAAGTTCCAAGCTAAGCCGAAGCTTGTGTTATGGCAACTAGATAACGGAATAAATGACATATACATATTTTTCTTTTGTAAATACATACATACAATACGTAGCAACACTCACCCCAGTAAAATACAAATGTAAATTACAAATATATTTTTCTGGTGTGGGAATCGAAGCCACGACCCTTCGCGCAGAAAGCAGCGCGCCAAGCGGTCGTCAAATTAACAACGATTTCTAAACTGCCATACGATCCGATTTTAACCGAACCACATACAATTGTACACTACATTAAAGTCAGTACAAATATACAATTACATACATGAATATACAAACAACACGCGACCCAAATCCATTTAGTTTTTATAGACAAAACCACGTGTATATCAACGTCTCTCTATTTCGATATTGTCTAAACTATTTTATATTTAATTAGTAATTACTAATACTGGGTGAGTAAACAATCAATCGCTGTTATGTCACTGTCAAGTGTCAGTTTTGTTTTTTTTACGGCGGGAAATCCTTTCACGGATACAGGGCTATTTGACGGACGGATAGATATTGGACTCTTATCAAAACTGGTGTTCATCTGAGGACTCTTGTGGACGCATAAGCATTCTTCCTTGAAGGTGGTAGAGTGGTTAACGCAGGTGTCATACACACAAACAAACAAAACCCATGAATCTAATAATGGCCTCTTACCCGCGGCTTCGCTCGCATTGAATCAATTAAATTAATATCGAAAACAAAAAGTAATTTTATAAATGTGAAAATAGGGATATTACGCTTTCACTCAAAAACTACTGGACCGATAATGATGAAATTTTGTACACATATCTTCGGAGTACTTTTTATTGAAAAAACAAATATCTTCTTATTAATAAACTGTCCAATCTATTGAAAAAAATTGATACATACTGTCATCTAACAAAGTTAAAATTCTTTTAGCCTGTTTATTTAAAACCCAAAAAAAACTAAACAGTTACAATAAGATTTTTTTTAATTTACAATCCCTTTAAAAATCACATGTGTGTGTGTTTATTGTTTCAAGTGTATGTATGTATGTCGGTATTGTTAACGACGGTAATAAACGGACGGACATTTTTTATTTAGCGAGCGTTGCGGCTGAACGTAATTACTGCTCATTAAAAGATGATATTTTATGATTTTAGTAGCTTTGGGATTGACGTTTACTAACAGATTGGAATCTGGGACGTTATGAACAGATTGCTTAATGGTCAAAAATTGTTACAAAAATCTTTGACAAGATTTTTTTTTTAACATAGGGGGCAAACGAGCAGGCGAGCCACCTGATGGAAAGTGGTCATAGACCATGAAAAAAGTATAAAAGATCTATACCTATTATATATGTATATGTAAGTTAATTATATGTTATTTTATAGCTTGTTATTAATACAAATTAGTCGATTCAACAAAACCTTCAAACTTAAAAATATATATAAATAATTATAAAAATTAATAATATAAAATAAAAATATGCGATGGTAAAAAGCTATCTTTCTACTTTATAATGTATATAAATAATATATAAATAAATGACATCCAATAGAACTTTGTTTTTAACGCTTAACGTTAAATAAGACAATGAACCATTTGATTGTTATAACAATAAGATCCAAAGTTAATTAAGCATTAAAAATATAAGAAACGTATGCAAAAAACGCATGCGAAAGTCCTAAAGTAAGTACTTATTCAATGTTTAAACTTTATTTGCTGTAATATTGTGAAACAGATGTAGTGTATGTAAACAAAATAATAATTTCTCTGGACGATAAAAAATTGGCTTATTCCGCTTTGATCTTAACTAAATTAGCTAATAACAAACATTTAATTATTATTATCAATTTAATGTATTCATAAAAAATCTTTTAAATATACATTTTTAACATCTTAAGGTGATTATGAGTAGCTGTAAAATTTCATCTCGTATTAGAATTCTGAAGCGAAGGTATCTTGAGTTAAAATTTGTTTTAAATTACATCGAATTCGGTACAGTAGTTTAGGATTTTTATTTTAAAAGCCGGCAATACGTTCTCTCTATATCCCATTAAATAATATTATACCTTGAATTACTACCGCCTTCTCCTCTAAAAGTCATTAACACATTATCGAAGCTCCAAGCCTGAAAATTTTCCATGAGCTATCTAGTCCCACAATGCATAGCTTGTGTTATGGCAACTAGATAACGGATACATTACATATACATATATATACTCCTTTCTAAATATATACACACAATACATAGCTACACTAGAACACCTCAAAGATACAAAAGTAACTTTCAAATAAGTTTGTCCAATGGTGGGATCGAATCCACGACCCTAGGCGTAGAAGCCAAGTGTGTAACCACTTTACCAAGCGATCATCAAGAAGTCCCAAGTCGAATAACACGCTTAAAGTATTAGAAATAGCGATGATTACATCGTGTTTGATTTAAAAACAGCAATTATTCGAATCTACTCCGTACCGGCTTATTTGCGTAGCATTAGTTAATTAGAGTTTATAATTATCGATTATCCCGTGACGTTAGCGTTAGAGTTCATTTACTTTTAGGTTATCTGTCAAAATTCTTACGAAAAAATATATTTAATCGAAATGTATAAATAACTAGCGGTGCACCGTAGTATCTTTTACGTAAGATCTCTTATAATAATATATTGATATAGTTGAATCGTGAAATTCTATTTTTCATATGTAGATGAATCTTAGTACAAATGAAAAATGAAAAATATTTATTTAAACAACATACATTATTATTATATTATATAACATATCAGTGTGTCGTGAAGACATAAATTTACCAAAAGCCTTTTACAATCGAGAACCCGGTCGCTATACGTAAATTTGTTTAAATCAAAACATAATTGACAATATTTATGTAAAATTTTATATGTTTCATTAGAGTTTACAATTTTTTCGACGCTGTAAATGTAATTAAAGTCAGTGCAGTTATTCTACAACTATAAATAGAGAATAAAATCTTTTTTTACTATTGTATTTATACAATAGTAATATATTGATTATAAACGTAAACTTATCACTTCTAAAATAATATAATACGATTAACAAAGCATCGCTCACTATCATTCGTGTGAACTGATTTTTAAATACCTATTCAAACATTTGACCCGTTTCTTCTCTCGTAATTAAGCGAAAATCTATGATGATTCCAATTCCGAAAACAATTCAAACTGTGTTCAATCCCAAACATTCTCAAACTCATCATCATCATCAGTTAAGAAAAAATGAAAAAATCCTCACAAAAGATTCATATTTCTCGTAGAACATCTCAATCAGTACATAATGGACAATTAGGCTTTGCGTTCGGGAATCAATTAGCAGCTCAAATATAACTCCACACGTGCACGACGCGTAAAAATAGCTAGACACCGCGACTGGCACGCTCCCGTCCGACAGTTACTGGCTTGAAGTATCACTGGCTTAGCTAGTTAGCTTATTAGTACTATAGTGGCCCTTTAATTTATTGAAGACACAAACTGTGAAAATTTTCAGTTTATGAACGATTAATTTTCCTCTAAATACATTGTGATTTTGAAAGAAATTATTGGATAAGTCAATTAATTAATAATGAGGTGTTTTTTTTTACAATAAAAGTTATTATTTAATTTATAGTTAAGCTTAATATTATTATATTGATATTGTTATGTAAATAATTCTTAGTTCTTCCAGATAAAAGTCCCAGTAAATTGAAAAGAAACTTAGCTTCTAGTACAGTTTTAAAAGCCACTAATAACACATATACACTACTACTTATTAAAAATCGCACGAATCTTAACATTGGTGTTATAAAATTGAGAATAAACTGAAGTCTCAAATAATTTTTTTATGTAACATAGGTTCACCATGCAGTATTATTTACAATAATTAAGGGAGGAAGAAAATGACCGATCTCATTAAAGCTATTGATACCTTTATAGTTTGATTGTTAAGCCAGTGGTATAGATTAGTGAATTAATATATCTGATAGTTAGTAAAGGAGGCTCGCACTCGCTATCCGCAGAAGGGTAGCATCAAAGTTAACAGTTTACACGACTAATGTTAATGTAGTCACCGATTATTGACTTCCTGGGGAAACTCTCCGCTATGAAGTACTGAGGATAGTATTATGGTATATTAAGAAAATACTTTTTTTAAGATATTTATTGATTAAATAAAGACATACCAATTAATAATTAAAATGTATTAATTAAAGTCGTAGAGTTTGTGAAGTATTTTTTTTAATTTATCGAATGTATTAAATCGATTTATTTGATAGATGATAATCGATTACTATAATTTTTCCTTTATACAATAGATGTCTATATAGCCTAGCTGTTACAAATGTGTTACCGACCTTAAAATTATACGAAGAGGAAATAATATAACATTAAGTTGTAAGGTAATCCTACTAATATTATAAAAGTTAAAGTATTTAAGAATGTATGTTTGTTAGTCTTTCGTGAAACAACGGCTGGACTGATTTAGTTGAAATTTGGTATATCGATAGCTGATACCCTGGATTAACACATAGGATACTTTGCATCCCGGTATTGTTCCGGGAATAGGAACAACGTGGGTAGAACCGCGGGGCACTGCTAGTAGAGAATAGAATAAAAGGAGGTAAATATGGGCTACCATTTTTTATTGTAGTTGAATATAGATCACGTTACCAACTCAATTAACCCCTTTTAAACCAAGTAACCAGCTCACTATTCCCGTTTACCTAAATAATAAAATTTTATGAGTTTACGACATAATTAACAAGCGTTCCTAGAACGCCGCAGTCACGATTAATATTATTTTTTAAACGTTTTTTGTCGCTGTTTCCAAATGTTTACATTATCTGCTTCGAGCGTGGAAGGAGCTGGTTTGTTTAATGGAGCCGGTGTTGCCAACATTTTACTGTTGACACCTTGGAAAATAATAAAATAATTTAATTTCGTATTGTTCTTTATATAAATAAAATTTTTATTTTAATGAACTACTTTGAATTTAAATATGATTCTTATGTAGAAAAATAAATTGTGCCCATTTGCTTGTGTGTATAAATTGAATGTAAGTAGGTTTAGTAATTACGATATTAATCAAATGATTTTCTGGTGAAATGTTATTTAAACAGGATCCTATTTTTGTAATATTTTCTAGTCATTATTATTGACACAAATATTACGACTATTTATTAGTAAAAAATGTATTTAATTATGTGATGATTGACAACCTCATATTAAAAAAATAAATAGGTTAATTATATTGAACATCTTCAATCTTTTTACAGATAGGTTCCTCACCCCTGTTAATAGGTGATAAAATATCTCAGTGTATGTGATTTTGAAAAGTCGTTAAATTTGAAAAAAATGAGGTGAAAAATGTGTTTATATACGATACGGCTTCTATAAACAATTATGTACGTTATTGTCTGACACCTCGCTCCGTAAGTTAGCGGTAAAGAGTTACTTTAACTATATTTATACACCGGTAATTGAGGTTTCGACTTTTCGATGTTTCGATGGCTTTAAAACAACATATAGGTAGGTATAGTAGGCGTCATTTATGTTTAGCGCTGGACGAGAATAGCTGCGCATCGGTAGATTCGCGCTCGTAATTGACGTATTGGTGCGACAAAAATACAACTGGGACAACCAAACAACGCTCGCGCACATGACGATCCCGCGCGCCGCGCCTTTACCTCGATACCTTATTTTTGACTTCTGCGCAGGTTTCGTTCAGCGCTAAAGATTCGTGGCGCGAACTGTAATATATTATATTTACTGAATTAGTCTACATGTAGTCTAGACTTTTGAAAAGTCACGGTAGTACAAAACATTATTAACGCTCTACGGATTTTTTAAGTTAATTATGTTAAGGATCAGATTAAAAACTTATCATTCAATACTATAAAACGATTTATAAACTGTTATTAAGCTCAAAACTTTAAACCTAGATATACGATCTCGTTACACAATACCTAAACACGGAAGTCAATGAAACACTAGTGGCGTTATCTGACAGCTCGGCGTAGGCACAAAGCGTTGCGTTTCCGCGCCTTGTTTACCTTACACACCGCTATTGTGCTACTAAGAACACTACTGTGTGCTTCTGAGCGCAGATGGTACAGAGCACTGACATACAGAGACAGTATATAAAGACAACTACATTATAGATTAGGCATATGTTGCGGTGCACAGACTAATAGAAGTAAGACTGTAGGCTTTTTCAAATAGAGCTAAATAGAGCTACTAAGAACATTACTGTGTGCTCTTGCGCGGATCGCACAGAGCACTGACAATCAGAGACGCACATACATGAAAGATTAGATATGTGTAGGCTGTAGGGCGTAGGGCAAACAGCTGCAAATGATCTCGTGTCAAATATAGTTAAATAAATATAAGTAAACTTGACTATATATTATGTAGTTTAAACAATAATACAATATTAGTTTTTATTTTCTTTCATAAATAAACTTATGAAATATATTTTATACATATAATACTGGATTTAATTTGTATTGCAATGTAAGGATATATATTAGCGTAAATCCTACCAACTCAATTTTAAACCGAGTGAGGTGAAATTGTTTTAAAGGTAGATTAAAGATTAATTAAAAGGCTCTGTAGCAAGCTGCTCTTCATTCATAGAAATCAAAGCGGGACGCTGGCTAGCTTCCAGGTGGACTCAAAGATGACTAAATCCATTGTGTGACTATCTGATACCCTTTCATCTCTTCTAGTGGGACCGAATTACTCCGGCCCGCTGGAATGTGGACTTATGACTGAAGATAGATGAACCTCTAAAATGCTTGTACTTGCAGCTCTTTGGTGTTAGCCTCGGTTTATTAGGGAAAATAAACTATTTATTTCTGCAGTGATACGTAGCCTATGTGTTAAGCCAGGGTGTCAGATAAATCCTTACCAAAATTAATTAAAATCGCCCTTAGACTTGGAAATGTAACAAAAACATATATATTTGCAGCGAATGAAACTAGGTACATATTGCGTGTTCTAATTGTAATCTCTTTAGTAACGAATGTCGTCGGTGTTTATACAGGCTTTTTATATATGTGTGTGGTCGTGCTACATAGCCACACACATGTGCAAGTACAATATGTTTTGATGAAAACACAATTAACCAAACCATGTCATCTATCGGGGTCAGGCTGTAGTTACTAAGTGCTTAAAATATTTATGAATATTTTGAGGATCGACGTCTTTTTGTTTCAGGCAGGCAGTTAAAAATCGCAACTCTATTGACTAGACAAATAATAATGATTATCCAGTAATTAATAGTTCAATCCACAATAGTTACTACAAGTAAACAATAAACACACGTTTCCTACTCGCCCACCTCCTTACGTCGCGTCGTTTCGTTTGTTTATTACACGGTTACTATAAAACAAAAGATCACATTCCGAGAAATATGAAATGACACGTGAAGTCTAAACAAACTTTTTATTCGAGTCTTGAAAACATCTTTGACGAACAGAATTAGCCGTTTGAATTGTTTATTTAAAAGCTTGATATACAATTTCTAGTCATTGCTTTGTAGTTCAAATAATGTGTTTCATGGTGATCGCGATTCTGAGCACGTCCTATGTGTTAACTCGGGAATTACAGAATATCATCAAAATGAAAAAAGGTGGATATCTAGTGCAATTGTATGTATGTGTATGTATGTAGGCTCGGGCTAGTTTCCGCAACTCGACGACTATGTGCGCCTATTTTGCGTGATGATGGTGGCCTTCTTATTGCCACCCTAGTTCCATAAGGAATCCGATCAAACCTTTGGGGTCCTCAAAAACCTCGGGGAGAGTCCTCGGAGCCCCCAAATGCTTGGCCCGGTATGGGGCCACACTTTCGCATTCGAGAAGGATATCTAGTGCAATTGTAATAGCCCGCCCCCTGAAAAGGTGCGCGATGGGACACTGGTGGGTTTCAATCGGTAGGGCCCTTCTGGCGAGTCCGACATAAATAAAAAAAGTCTTTACTGCTACTAAAATACAAATTAAAAACATTATAAAATCAACACATACAAACAGAAATGTAGCACACCGCCTTCTCCCCCGAGGAGAAAACAAAAGGGTAGTGGGTTCGATCGCCACACTGGAAGTAAAGGAACGTTTGTATCTTTCAGTCTGGGTGTGTTATATGTAATGTATGTAATTACAAAACAAAAGTATATATAAATTTTTTTGCTTAAATTTAAAATGGCGCTATCTATAGGTACTAATATATAAAGCTGAAAAGTTTGTTTGTTTGTTTGAACGCGCTAATCTCAGGATCTACTGATTCGAATTGAAAAATTCTTTTTTGATTGAATTGACCATTTATCGAGGAAGGCTTTAGGCTTTATAACATCACGCTGCGACTAATAGGAGCGAAGATATAATGGAAAATTAAAAAAAAACGGGGAAAATTATTCATCTTTGAGTGCGCTGCGAAAACGGTTCAAGATATTCCGATAAACTGATGTGCGATCCGATTCTTGATTAGAGTATATTAAGTCTCATAGCTCGGTTAGCAGTATCAAAAATTTTCGATATCGACGACGATTGCATTCGGAGTAAATACTCTGATAGCAAACCTTCAGTAATAGAGTGACATGAGAAGAAGAAGACTGTTGGAGAAGAATGGGGAACGGTGAATTTAAGTCAAAATAAGCAGAACAATCGTAAACTACTCCTTACAGCTAGACTTTAGACAGGCTAATCTATATCTATACTAATATATAAAGCTGAAGAGTTTGTTTGTTTGTTTGTTTGTTTGTTTGTTTGTTTGTTTGTTTGTTTGAACGCGCTAATCTCAGGATCTACTGGTTCGAATTGAAAAATTCTTTTTTTATTGAATTGACCATTTATCGAGGAAGGCTTTAGGCTACATAACATCACGCTGTGACTAATAGGAGCGGAGATATAATGGAAAACGTGGAAAAAACGGGAGAAATTATTCATCTTTGCGTGCGCTGCGAAAACGGTTCAAGATACAAAAATAATATGTATGAAAGAATTATTCCTCTTTAAATGATCTAAAAAAAAGTCCGCGACAGTATATGTCTATCTTCTAAGATTGACTCACTATAACATAATAATAGAAATAGATCCGACGGGGACGAAGTCGCGAGCAACAGCTAGTGCCGAATAAGTGTTGTTAAGGACGTCTTAAATCGGTACAAGTTGACAAAATGAGACTAGAGACCTGCTTAAATTTGATTTGCATTTAAATATTTGTCCATTAGAGGCGTGAGTGCGATTCATACCTTAAAACTTAAGATACATAGACCTATACGGCAAACCCGATCCCAATCAAGACCCCACAATAAAAATGACACAATAAAAATGACAAAATATCTTTGATAAAGTTAATTCCAAGCTTCGAAACTTCCGACTTCCCCAATTTTATCGGCGAATATCGGCGGCGCTAACGAATAAATCATTAATTAATAAAATATCGGATTTCCCTTATTAGTTTCGTGGAAGACCACCCACGTTGACAGGCAGACGCGCAGCAGAAGTCGGTAGCATTCAGTGGTCCTTAAGATTCGAGGAAAATTCATTACACGGTATTTATTTATGCCTGTGTAGGTTGAGGTAACGCCTCTTTATGTGTTACTAGCGACCCGCCTCGGCTTCGCTCTATTATGCATATATTATACATGTAAATTTTCCTCTAGAATCACTTAATCTATTAAAAAAAACAACATGAGAATCGGTTGCGTAGTTTTTAAGATTTAATGTATGCTACATTTGGTTGTTATTGTACAGAAATAACTACTAGGCTGTTAAAATTTACCGACTTCAAATTTCAGTATAATCGCACACTTACAAATATCTTGTTACAAATTTTTCGCCCGTAGTACCTGCCTAAAAATTAGAAAATGGAACCAACAACAATAGAAATAGACAATCGGATACACGCAGCCAATAAAACAAATTTATCCATCCGTACATCGATGAATTTATCTGTTGTACTAATCGTTTACATTGAAATTACAATAAAGCAGAGAAACTCGTTGGAAACATAATAAAACCGATTTAACTGTTACGCTGATCGAGTTATTTATTTAAGTGGTTTAATGGCGACTGAATCCAGAGACCACACATTAAAGATGGCCAACGTATTTACGGTAACTACTTAACGGCTTTTTATTGTTTTTATTGGATTCTGTGGGCGTTTCATTGCTCGGACTTGGTATTTTTTTAAGTTTCGAAACTTGTTTTGTTTTATTGTAAACTGAATTTCTTGGGTATTTTCTATGTACTTTTGTTTCGTATGTGCTAAATTAAATTAAGATTAAAAGATTATTTAGCATTTCAGATGTAGGTATACCTAATTAAGCTATGCTATCAAGTAGCGACGATATTATGAAATTGAAATTTGAATCTGTCTATTGTTCTGCAAAAAAATCATAGGTATTCCGTGATGGTCTAAAACATCACTATAGTACGCGTCACGAATCTTTAGCGCTGAACGAAACCTGCGCAGAAGTCAAAAATAAGGTATCGATGTAACGGCGCGGCGCGCGGGGCGCGTGATCGTCGGGTGCGCGAGCGTTGATTGATTGTCCCAGTCGTGTTGTGTTTTTCGCACCAATACGTCAATTACGAGCGCGATTCTACCGATGCGCAGCTATTCTTATCCAGCGCTAAACATAAATGACGCGACCTATACATACATATAGGTACATAATTTAATAGAAAGCGAGGTTTCGAATAAAAAATGATGAAGAGTGGTCATGGACTTCGCTTTTGAAACTAGATGTTAATGCTATGTATGGTTTTGTTCATGTTTTTATATCAATTTTTTACGTATTAAAGAGAAAAGTAAATAAATTTTAGTAGGTATGTTAATTCTCTAGGAAGTATACATGAGAAAACATTGTATTCAATCTAGTGAGATAGTCTGGTATAAAGTGTCCCGTTATTTAAAATCATCAAATCTCGACTGTTCAAATGCGATGCATACGCCATCTGTTATGATTCTCTTAATTTATTATCACCTCATGTTATGCGAAGACTTAAAAAGTTAAAAGCCAATATAATATACAATACATATATTCTATTTATCAAAATATTTCTAAACAATAAGAAATATCAATAAAAAGTTCATAAAAATTTACACATTTTTTACACTAATACGAGTATCAACTTTTAATTTCATTTTCAGGACTCCATCACCTAGGTGTGTATAATGTATCCGATTATTTGACAGTGACATTTAAATTAAGTAAAAATGACATTTGCGGACAGTTGTGCTTTGTTATCGTGCCGATTTATTTCTCGATTTATCAAAAGAAAAAAATTCTTGTGTATTAATACTTGCAGATTTCATATGGATAATAAGCATGAAGCAAAGTCTGCTATGGAAATCGTGAACATACCGCCGATCATATCAACTTACCGACATGCTTTGCGCACTTTCGATGAAAAATTTAAAAATGAATTCAGCATAAATTTAAATAAGTTAAAGACGATGATGGATAGTTTAAAAGCAGAAGACCTCGGCTTCGACAAAAGTTTTCAGGATCCAGGTACTTGGAGCAAGCCTAACAAGGCTCCCTGTAGCTACATAGAAGTGTTTCAAAACAGCAAAGTTAATATGAGTATTTTTGTGTTAAGACCTGGGTTTAAAATGCCTCTACATGACCACCCACACATGCACGGCCTATTAAAAGTTATATCTGGATCTGTACGGATCAGGAGCTATTCAGAGTATCCATTGAAAGAATTAGTCAGCAAGATCGATTTTAAGGCACGAGCGAAACATGAGGCTGCTCGGCTGGCGCAGGGCTTACACAAACGAAGAAGATTATTCGCGCAAGTATCACAGGACCACGTATGTCGGGATAGTTCCACAACATGCCTGCTCACCCCTACCATATCAAATTATCACGAAATCGAAGCTCTACACGAACCAGCGGCGTTTTTCGACATTCTCGCACCACCGTACGACACGTTTATAGAAGGAATAGGCCCAAGAAGATGTAGATATTATTATGTAGTTAATGAAATAAGCACAAATGTAGTAGAATTACAAGAAACCACCGTGCCAGAATGTTTTTATTGTGATCAAGCACCATATTTAGGTCCTAATCTTGGATAGCCTTATACATGCATACTCTTTTGATTTTACTGGGATAAAATCCCTGAGTTACCATGAGGAGATGAGCTGATCCTTTTAAACCTCTAGTTCAAATGTTTTTGTGCCTTTTATTTTTAAAGTTCTTTTACCGCTGCCTTGGAAATGACAAGGTTTATAAAGTAGGTAAGTAGTCATTTTAATTTTCGATAATGTAGTTACCCCTACCTAAAGACATTATGTTAGCCTTGAATTAATTTTTAAGACTAACATAACATCTACAAGTTTAAGCTTAAATACTTAAGGACTCAAATCTTAATATTCATTAAATTTGATATACTTCACACCCTATTGACTTGTATTTTTCTATACATGTTTTGACTGACAATTATTTTAACAAAATATAAATTTAAAACATGCAAGATGTAGTTTTAATAGTAGATTTCTATAATGAAAATAATGTTCATTGTTTGACTTTACATATACAATTGTTTGACTCACAAAGGCATTGTTGAATGTTTTACAAATATATGTACCTGCTGTTTACAGAATAGGAAAATGAAAGATAATATTGCAGTTGCTGAAGTTTGAAAAGGCCATAATTTTACATTGCACAGTTTTATTTATATTTGGATAATATTGAATGTTTTTTTTTTAATTATTTCTTCCAGTATATATCACAAGTTACTGTGTGGTCAAAATGTTTTTAATGTTGTTTTTGTTTTATATCTGACTTCCAGATGGCTAGAAACAAAAATTTTATAAAGTAAGCAAATCAAATATATGATAAATTTTAAGAAATTGACCTCTTTGAAATATAGTTTTACATCTCTGACCTGCAATAGTAAATTAATTTGAATATGCTGTCATCCTGTTTTATGGAATTATTGTATGTTTTTTAATATTTATTTTTAATCTAATAAGAATAACATATTTCTGTTTTATTAATAATAATTATAACTGTCGTCTTTGCTTATCATTCCAATATTTTGATGAATTTCACATTTTTCATCACAATGCATTCCTTGATTGGTATTTCTAAGTCATTATCAAGTTGTCGTTATAGGAAATAAATGCCCAAATATTCAAACACAAATCAAATTTTAGGTCTCAATCTAACTTGAGATGTTTAAATTTAAATTTTACTCTGTATAGTCACTTAATGGATAATGAATTTCCAATTTATATTCTCAAGTAAAACTTATTTATGAATTTAAAAAAAATTAATATTATATGAATTGAATTGATGAACAATTGTTTTATTGAAAATTAAAAAATACCTAATTTTATTTGTATCTGATTGGTTTGGGCATAAAATGCTAAAATTATCTGATCTCTGTAAATTAAATGATGTATTTATGATAGTATTTTGAGCTGTTAATGTAAGAGAAAATTAGTGATAAGTTTCCTTTTACGTGTAGTACTCATGTGTTCTTGTTATTAAATCTTGATTTTTGTTGAATGTCTCTTTCAATTTTCACATTTCCATTCCTATTTCATAAGAAGCAGTAAACTATAGAAAATATTATGTAAAACTAAACTTTTATTTTTGGAAAAATTATAATTGTTTGTTACAACTACTCAAGATTTTGATGAATTTTTAACTGACATTTATAATTTAGGTAATAAAAAATTATGTATTGAATTTTTTGATAGTATGTAGTTTTTATGAAGGAAAAAGTGTATTTGTTGATTGATAGTAGTTTTTGGAATTTATGATAATATAGGTCAGTTATATCGTAGCAGATTGCAAATATTTATCAGTGATAACGGATAAATACGCAATTCCAATTCAGGAAAACCCAATAAAATTTTCAGATACAATTTAAGTATAATGGAAGTAAAACAAATGTTTAGGATTAATGATTTATTAACATATCAGTAAATTAACAGATAAAAAAGGCACATAGACAGAATCATTGGAACACAAAATCATTTTTACAAATATTTAAGTAATTTCCAAAAAGTTTTTAGATGCAATATTTTATCTGTGCATGTGAACTTATTTTTTTAAGGCAGGTGCAATGTTTAATATTTTTACTTATCAATTCTAGAATACGTGAGGGTTTGACATGAAATAACACACGTTTTTACTATCAGTGATAAAAAAAGATAAATTTTGAGCACTTTTCAATCTCAATACAAAAATTTGGTACACACACGATAAATGCTTTTGGAATTGCTTTTATCACAAGATAAAGTCGAGTTTATACGTTAAATGTGATATGAATGTCTTTCCATTGTTTTAGTCAATTCAAATTTTCAACTAAAATATGGTATTAGTTGAAATATAGTTGGGCATTTACAAAATAGATATATGAGAAATGTTTTAAAATTAGCTTTACATTTTCAAAATTAATGAAGTCTTGAATTTAAAGAAAGATTTGTCGTGCAATATATTTTTACATATTCTCTACTATAATATAGTTTATTATAATCTTTTTATACATTATAAGATTGTGCAGAGAGCTGACTTTTGGTGACTTATTACATTATCACCAGTTAAATGGCATTTTTAAAAGAATAAATTCGTTCACTTCGTTTGCTGATATCTATATAAAACTTTATATGCAAATATTTACCTTTCTTTCATTACTAATGAGCAACATTTTATTGAGAATATTATTAAATTATAATCTTCTTTATACTTCCGATTTGAGGAAGCGATTTTCTTGAATTCTTATAACTTCCAAAATATAAGGTATATCTTTACGACTAGTAAAATGTTGTACTGTCATAATCTCAATCGACTAGGAAAAATGAACTAAATATTATATACCTACTCAGTATTTAAATTTTTCGCAAATTAACTATATAAAAGTTCGTTTAAAAGTCAATTTATTTAATTTTTCCACAACTTAGAGACAGCTGTTTTAGAAATACATATATCAATTTATATACAGAATGAAAATTTGTATTTTGAGATAAAATCATCAATTTAAAGCTTCCAATAGATATTTAGTTAGTATGTAGTGGGAAAGAGGCAGTGCTCCGTGAAGCCAAAACTGGGTGATGGTCTCTTTCTAACGTTCTATATGTAATATTTATTACGGAGTATCATACTTAATGTAAAGATCATAAAATATTATAATGACCGCTAATAAGATAGGCATGCTGAAAAATATTGCATAAGTAAAATTTGATTTTTAATTTGATTCTACAAAACGTTTGGACGGTTTAAGGGTAGACTAATTTCAGTATTTAAAAATCAATTTTCAAAATCAAAACATATACTTTTAGATAGCTGCCATATTTTACTAAGATTAACTACGAAAATTATCAAGTGATAAGATTACAGCTTTAATATAGATAAAATAAGATTTTTTAAAACCCTTATCCTACGAAATTAATGGTAAAATTAAAATAATGATTTACTTATTTAAATATATGTATTTGATTTTATATTTCTTCATTCTTATACTAAAACTTTTTATTGTGCTTCATAAGCATCATTTTGAAGATAGGTTATTATATTTTAAAAACCAATATTAAATTATACATAAATTCAACAAACAATATTGTAATAAAATTGAACTGAATCATTGAATCTATACAATTTTGATTTACAACATTTTTTTTAAGGCATATACAATATACATATTTTAAAATAATATTTAAAAAATTGTATAGTCGCTTTTATTGATGAAATTAGACTTACTTATCTATGTATCTTTCAATATATACTACATGTTTTTTGAAATCATATTCTCCAATACTTGGTAAAATAAACAAACATCAGCTGTTTTTTTGATATTATTAAAAATTTCAAATTATAATTGCATCAACTATAAGAATAAGACCCGTGGTTAATTTCAATTTGCTATCTCTTTCACATTAACTGTATAGTAGGGTATGCTACTATAAAAGATAAAGCATTACAACGCCAAACTTACGTCGATCTCTTTCTAAAGGTCAATGAACCGTATTTTTACTAGATACTGCATTTTTATTCAATTAACATAATTTGACTCAACTCATTACCAAAGAACGCTCAATTAATAGATTCTATACTATATCTTATTTAAAACAAAAAATAGACTAAATAAAATGTATTTTTGTTCATCAGACTCAGCTAATAAATTTCTTTACAAATCACATTGGGCATTAGTTAAACATTTTGTATAAGTCAGATCTTAAACGGGTAGTACTGGTCTCTCCCCGACACCTCCGGCTAAATCATACACCGCTTGTGATACTTCTGCTGCTAATTTATCTGCCAACTGTAAGAAAAATAATACAATTAACTTGAGGCAGAGTTTTTAAATAATCTACACTAATATTATAAAGAGGAGAGATTTGTTTTTTTGTATGTAATGAATAAACTCAAAAAGTACTGGACCAATTTTAATAATTTACCCCTAATCCTTTCCCCCTTATAACCCTTTTTTCCAGTTAAAAAGTAGCCTATGTTTTATCTTAGGCTCTAGACCATCTGTGTACCAGATGTAAATTTCAATACAATCTGTTCAGCGGTTTGGCCGTGAAAGCGAAAAATTATAAAAAATTTCAACGCCTCGCACAACCTTTTGGGGGCTGATTTCCCTTCCCTAGGCTCTAGAATCAGTTCAGTAATTTAACGTGATGGAAAGACAGACAGACAGAGTTACTTTCGCATTTATAATATTAGTATGGATTAGTAAAATAATAACACAATAAGTAGAACTTTTATTGCGGCAACTAGATAACAGATACATTATGTATATATATTGTCTCTTTTTTGAATAGATATTACATAGTATAAAACCAAAGTTGCTTTTTCTGTCCCTTTATCC
>JADANM010006230.1:3480792-3516607 GCA_026213755.1 Eurema hecabe | reverse complement strand
GGATAAAGGGACAGAAAAAGCAACTTTGGTTTTATACTATGTAATATTTATTCAAAAAAGAGACAATATATATACATAATGTATCTGTTATCTAGTTGCCGCAATAAAAGTTCTACTTATTGTGTTATTATTTTACTAATCCATACTAATATTATAAATGCGAAAGTAACTCTGTCTGTCTGTCTTTCCATCACGTTAAATTACTGAACTGATTCTAGAGCCTGGGGAAGGGAAATCAACCCCCAAAAGGTTGTGCGAGGCGTTGAAACTTTTTATAATTTTATGCTTTCATGACCAAACCGCTGAACAGATTGTATTGAAATTTACATCTGGTACACAGATGGTCTAGAGCCTAAGATAAAACATAGGCTACTTTTTAACTGGAAAAAAGGGTTATAAGGGGGAAAGGATTAGGGGTAAATTATTAAAATTGGTCCAGTACTTTTTGAGTTTATTCATTACATACAAAAAAACAAATCTCTCCTCTTTATAATATTAGTGTAGATTATTTAAAAACTCTGCCTCAAGTTAATTGTATTATTTTTCTTACAGTTGGCAGATAAATTAGCAGCAGAAGTATCACAAGCGGTGTATGATTTAGCCGGAGGTGTCGGGGAGAGACCAGTACTCCCCGTTTAAGATCTGACTTATACAAAATATTTAACTAATGCCCAATGTGATTTGTAAAGAAATTTATTAGCTGAGTCTGATGAACAAAAATACATTTTATTTAGTCTATTTTTTGTTTTAAATAAGTATAGAATGTATTAATTGAGTGTTCTTTGGTAATAAGTTGAGTCAAATTATGTGAATTGAATAAAAATGCAGTATCTAGTAAAAATACGGTTCATTGACCTTTAGAAAGAGGTCGACGTAAGTTTGGCGTTGTAATGTTTTATCTCCTTCGCACACACTACCATACAGTTGTGTAAAACACATTGACATTAACCATTGGTCTCATTCCAATAGCTGATGTTTGTTTATTTTGCCAATTATTGGAGAATGTGATTTCAAAAAACATTATGTAGGATATATTGAAAGATAGATAGATAAGTCTAATTTCGTCAATAAAAGCGACTATTAAATTTTGAAATATTATTTTAAAATATGTATATTGTATATGCCTTAAAAAATATGTTGTAAATCAAAATTGTATAGATTCAATGATTCAGTTCAATTTTATCACGATATTGTTTGTTAAATTTAAATATAATTTAATATTGGTTTTTTAAATATAATAACCTATCTTCATGTTGCTTATGAAGCACAATAAAAAGTTTTAGTATAAGAATGAAGAAATATAAAATCAAATACATATATTTAAATAAGTAAATCATTATTTTAATTTTACCATTAATTTCGTAGGATAAGGGTTTTAAAAAATCTTATTTTATCTATATTAAAGCTGTAATCTTATCACTTGATAATTTTAATAGTTAATCTTATAGTAATATGTGGCAGCTATCTAAAAGTAGATGTTTTGATTTTGAAACTGAAATTAGTCTACCCTTCAACCGTCCAAACGTTTTGTAGAATCAAATTAAAAATCAAATTTTACTTATGTAATATTTTTCAGCATGCCTATCTTATTAAGCGATCATTATAATATTTTATGATCTAAAGTTTAGATCGTTAACAATAATTATGATACTCCGTAATAAATATTACATATAGAACGTTAGAAAGAGACCATCACCCAGTTTTGGCTTCACAGAGCACTGCCTCTTTCCCACTACATACTAACTAAATATCTATTGGAAGATTTTAATTCATGATTTTATCTCAAAATACAAATTTCATTCTGTATATAAATTATATATTTCTAAAACAGCTGTCTCTAAGTTGTGGAAAAATTAAATAAATTGACTCTTAAACTATCTGTCATATAGTTAATTTGCGAAAAATTTAAATAAATAAATTTTGAATGTAGCTATATTATATTTAATCCATTTTTCCTAGTCGATTGAGATTATGACAGTACAACATTTTACTAGTCGTAAAGATATACCTTATATTTTGGAAGTTATAAGAATTCAAGAAAATCGCTTCCTCAAATCGGAAGTATAAAGAAGATTATAATTTAATAATATTCTCAATAAAATGTTGCTCATTAGTAATGAAAGAAAGGTAAATATTTGCATATAAAGTTTTATATAGATATCAGCAAACGAAGTGAACGAATTTATTCTTTTAAAAATGCCATTTAACTGGTGATAATGTAATAAGTCACCAAAAGTCAGCTCTCTGCACAATCTTATAATGTATAAAAAGATTATAATAAACTATATTATAGTAGAGAATATGTAAAAATATATAGCACGACAAATCTTTCTTTAAATTCAAGACTTCATTAATTTATATTTTGAAAATGTAAACCTAATTTTAAAACATTTCTCATATATCTATTTTGTAAATGCCTAACTAATCAACTAATATCATATTTTAGTTGAAAATTTGAATTGACTAAAACAATGGAAAGACATTCATATCACATTTAACGTATAAACTCGACTTTATCTTGTGATAAAAACAATTCCAAAAGCATTTATCGTGTGTGTACCAAATTTTTGTATTGAGATTGAAAAGTGCTCAAAATTTATCTTTTTTTATCACTGATAGTAAAAACGTGTGTTATTTCATGTCAAACCCTCACGTATTCTACAATTGATAAGTAAAATATTAAACATTGCACACGCCTTAAAAAAATAAGTTCACATGCACAGATACAATATTGCATCTAAAAACTTTTTGGAAATTACTTAAATATTTGTAAAAACGATTTTGTGTTCACGTTATTCTGTCTATGTGCCTTTTTTATCTGTTAATTTACTGATATGTTAATAAATCATTAATCCTAAACATTTGTTTTACTTCCATTATACTTAAATTGTATCTGAAAATTCTATTGGGTTTTCCTGAATTGAAATTGCGTATTTATCCGTTATCACTGATAATAAATATTTGCAATCTGCTACGATATAACTGACCTATATTATCATGAATTCCAAAAACTACTATCAATCAACAAATACAATTTTTTCCTTCATAAAAACTACATACTATCAAAAAATTCAATACATTATTTTTATTACCTAAATAATAAATGTCAGTTCAAAATTCATTGAAATCTTTGAGTAGTTGTAACAAACAATTATACATAATTTTTCAAAAATAGTTTAGTTTACATAGTTTAGTTTTACATAATATTTTTTATAGTTTACTGCTTGTTATGAAATAGGAAAGGACGTAAGAAAATTGAAACAGACATTCAACAAAAATCAAGATTTAATAACAAGAACACATGAGTACTACACGTTAAAGGAAACTTATCACTAAATTTTCTCTTACATTAACAGCTCAAAATACTATCATAAATACATAATTTAATTTACAGAGATCAGATAATTTTAGCATTTAATACCCAAATCAATCAGATACAAATAAAATTAGGTATTTTTTAATTTTCAATAAAACAATTGTTCATCAATTCAATTCATATAATATTATTTTTTTTAAATTCATAAATAAGTTTTACTTGGAAATATAAATTGGCAATTCATTATCTTTTAAGTGATTATACAGAGTAAAATTTAAATTTAAACATCTCAAGTTAGATTGAGACCTCATATTTGATTTGTGTTTGAATATTTGGGCATTTACTTCCTATAACGACAATTTGATAATGACTTAGAAATACCAATCAAGGAATGCATTGTGATGAAAAATGTGAAATTCATCAAAATATTGGAATGATAAGCAAAGACGACAGTTATAATTATTATTAATAAAACAGAAATATGTTATTCTTATTAGATTAAAAATAAATATTAAAAAACATACAATTATTTCATAAAACAGGATGACAGCATATTCAAATTAATTTACTATTGCAGGTCAGAGATGTAAAACTATATTTCTAAGAGGTCAATTTTTTAAAATTTATCATAATAAATATTATATTTGATTTGCTTACTTTATAAAATTTTTGTTTCTAGCCATCTGGAAGTCAGATATAAAACAAAAACAACATTAAAAACATTTTGACCACACAGTAACTTGTGATATATACTGGAAGAAATAATTAAAAAAAAAACATTCAATATTATCCAAATATAAATAAAACTGTGCAATGTAAAATTATGGCCTTTTCAAACTTCAGCAACTGCAATATTATCTTTCATTTTCCTATTCTGTAAACAGCAGGTACATATATTTGTAAAACATTCAACAATGCCTTTGTGAGTCAAACAATTGTATATGTAAAGTCAAACAATGAACATTATTTTCATTATAGAAATCTACTATTAAAACTACATCTTGCATGTTTTAAATTTATATTTTGTTAAAATAATTGTCAGTCAAAACATGTATAGAAAAATACAAGTCAATAGGGTGTGAAGTATATCAAATTTAATGAATATTAAGATTTGAGTCCTTAAGTATTTAAGCTTAAACTTGTAGATGTTATGTTAGTCTTAAAAATTAATTCAAGACTAACATAATGTCTTTAGGTAGCGGTAACTACATTATCGAAAATTAAAATGACTACTTACCTACTTTATAAACCTTGTTATTTCCAAGGCAGCGGTAAAAGAACTTTAAAAATAAAAGGCACAAAAACGTTTGAACTAGAGGTTTAAAAGGATCAGCTCATCTCCTCATGGTAACTCAGGGATTTTATCCCAGTAAAATCAAAAGAGTATGCACATATAAGGCTATCCAAGATTAGGACCTAAATATGGTGCTTGATCACAATAAAAACATTCTGGCACGGTGGTTTCTTGTAATTCTACTACATTTGTGCTTATTTCATTAACTACATAATAATATCTACATCTTCTTGGGCCTATTCCTTCTATAAACGTGTCGTACGGTGGTGCGAGAATGTCGAAAAACGCCGCTGGTTCATGTAGAGCTTCGATTTCGTGATAATTTGATATGGTAGGGGTGAGCAGGCATGTTGTGGAACTATCCCGACATACGTGGTCCTGTGATACTTGCGCGAATAATCTTCTTCGTTTGTGTAAGCCCTGCGCCAGCCGAGCAGCCTCATGTTTCGCTCGTGCCTTAAAATCGATCTTGCTGACTAATTCTTTCAATGGATACTCTGAATAGCTCCTGATCCGTACAGATCCAGATATAACTTTTAATAAGCCGTGCATGTGTGGGTGGTCATGTAGAGGCATTTTAAACCCAGGTCTTAACACAAAAATACTCATATTAACTTTGCTGTTTTGAAACACTTCTATGTAGCTACAGGGAGCCTTGTTTGGCTTGCTCCAAGTACCTGGATCCTGAAAACTTTTGTCGAAGCCGAGGTCTTCTGCTTTTAAACTATCCATCATCGTCTTTAACTTATTTAAGTTTATGCTGAATTCATTTTTAAATTTTTCATCGAAAGTGCGCAAAGCATGTCGGTAAGTTGATATGATCGGCGGTATGTTCACGATTTCCATAGCAGACTTTGCTTCATGCTTATTATCCATATGAAATCTGCAAGTATTAATACACAAGAATTTTTTTCTTTTGATAAATCGAGAAATAAATCGGCACGATAACAAAGCACAACTGTCCGCAAATGTCATTTTTACTTAATTTAAATGTCACTGTCAAATAATCGGATACATACCTAGGTGATGGAGTCCTGAAAATGAAATTAAAAGTTGATATTCGTATTAGTGTAAAAAATATTTTAATTTTTATAAACTTTTTATTGATATTTCTTATTGCTTAGAAATATTTTGATAAATATAATATATTCATTGTATGTTATATTGGCTTTTAACTTTTTAAGTCTTCGCATAACATGAGGTGATAATAAATTAAGAGAATCATAACAGATGGCGTATGCATCGCATTTGAACAGTCGAGACTCGAGATTTGATGATTTTAAATAACGGGATACTTTATACCAGACTATGTCACTACATTGAATACAAAAAATGTTTTTTCATGGTATACTTCCTAGAGAATTAACATACCTACTAAAATTTAATTACTCTTTAATAAAAAATAGATATAAAAACATGAAGATAACCCTAGGTAGCATCACCATCTAGTTTCAAAAGCGAAGGCCATGACCAGTATTCATCATTTTTTATTCGAAACCTCACTTTCTATTAAATTATGTACTTATAATATGTAAGTAGTGATGTTTTAGACCATCACGGAATACCTATGATTTTTTTTTGCAGAACAATAGACAGATTCAAATTTCAATTTCATAATATCTTAATAGCACGCTACTTACTTGATAGCGAAGTTCAATAATACGTACATCTGAAATGCTTTTTAATTAGTTAATATACGTAAGAATAAAGATGTCATAATTTAATAATCTTTTTTTTAATTTAATTTAGCACATACGGAACAAAAGTACATTATACCCAAGAAATTCAGTTTACAATAAAACAAAACAAGTTTCGAAACTTAAAAAAATACCAAGTCCGAGCAATGAAACGCCCACAGAATCCAATAAAAACAATAAAAAGCCGTTAAGTAGTTACCGTAAATACGTTGGCCATCTTTAATGTGTGGTCTCTGGATTCAGTCGCCATTAAACCACTTAAATAAATAACTCGATCAGCGTAACAGTTAAATCGGTTTTATTATGTTTCCAACGAGTTTCTCTGCTTTATTGTAATTTCAATGTAAACGATTAGTACAACAGATAAATTCATCGATGTACGGATGGATAAATTTGTTTTATTGGCTGCGTGTATCCGATTGTCTATTTCTATTGTTGTTGGGCCCATTATCTAGGCAGATATGGGCGTAAAATCTGTAACAAGATTTTTGTAAGTGTGCGATTATACTGAAATTTCTAGTCGGTAAATTTTAAGAGCATAGTAGTTATTTCTGTACAATAACAACCAAATGTATGCTTAAATCTTAAAAACTACGCAACCGATTCTCATGTTGTTTTTTTTAATAGATTAAGTGATTCTAGAGGAAAATTTACATGTACCTATAATATGCATAATAGAGCGAAGCCGAGGCGGGTCACTAGTAACACATAAAGAGGCGTTACCTCAACCTACACAGGCATAAATAAATACCGTGTAATGAATTTTCCCCGAATCTTAAGGACCACTGAATGCTACCGACTTCTGCTGCACGTCTGCCTGTCAACGTGGGTGGTCTTCCACGAAACTAATAAGGGAAATCCGATATTTTATTAATTAATGATTTATTCGTTAGCGCCGCCGATATTCGCCGATAAAATTGAGGAAGTCGGAAGTTTCGAAGCTTGGAATTAACTTTTTCAAAGATCGTTTACCGCTTTTATTTGATAGGTTCACGTTATTGTGTCATTTTTATTGTAGGGTCTTGATTGGGATCGGGTTTGTCTTATAGGTGTATGTATTTTAAGTTTAAAGGACTCTATCACATTTGCGCCTCTAACGGACAAATATTTAAATGCAAATCAAATTTAAGCAGGTCTCAAGTCTCATTTTGTCAACTTGTACCGATTTAAGACGTCCTTAACAACACTTATTCGGCATTTGCCTGTCTAAAGTCTTACTAGCTGTAAGGCGTAGTTTACGATTGTTCTGCTTATTTTGACTTAAATTCAGCATTCCCCATACACCTTCTTCTTCAACAGTCTTCTTCTTCTCATGTCACTCTATTACTGAAGGTTTGCTATCAGAGTATTTACTCCGAATGCAATCGTCGTCGATATCGAAAATTTTTGATACTGCTAACCGAGCTATGAGACTTAATATACTCTAATAAAGAATCGGATCGCACATCAGTTTATCGGAATGTTATCGAAACAGAAACAAAAAAGTTTTTATATTAATTCGAAGTTGCTCAAAAACTATCGAAAATAATAAAAATCGACATCGATTGTGTTCGGAGTAGAGCTTCAGGTCTTCTTATCCTGTCGCTAGCTGCAAGAGGTGTTCGGTGGCTGTAACTCAATTCCCTGGTGTTGCCCAACAACGATTTCTTTCATCTTACGCGTCTTTTCCCTTCTACTTAACCATCATTATACTAAGTTACAGAAGGAGATATGATCGATAATAATAATAATAATACTTCAGCACGCTTATTTAAACACTAGCTGTTGCTCGCGACTTCGTCCCCGTCGGATCTATTTCTATTATTATGGTATAGTGAGTCAATCTTAGAAGATAGACATATACTGTCGCGGACTTTTTTGTAGATCATTTAAAGAGGAATAATTCTTTCATACATTTTATTTTTGTATCTTGAACCGTTTTCGCAGCGCACGCAAAGGAAGCCCTCAAAGATGAATAATTTTCCCCGTTTTTTCCATATTTTCCATTATATCTTCGCTCCTATTAGTCGCAGCGTGATGATATAGCCTAAAGCTTTCCTCGATAAATTGTCAATTCAATAAAAAAAGAATTTTTCAATTCGAACCATAGATCCTGAGATTAGCGCGTTCAAACAAACAAACAAACTCTTTAGCTTTATATATTAGTACACCTAGATAGCGGCTTTTTAAATTTAAGCAAAAAAATGTATATATACTTTTGTTTTGTAATTACATACATTACATATAACACACCCAGACCGAAAGACAAACGTTTACTTTCAGTGTGGCGATCGAACCCACTACCCTTTTGTTTTCTCCTCGGGGGAGAAGGCGGTGTGCTACGTTTCTCTTTGTATGTGTTGATTTTATAATGTTTTTAATTTGTATTTTAGTAGCAGTAAATACTTTTTTTATTTTATTTTTTTATTTATGTCGGACTCGCCAGAAGGGCCCTACCGACTGAAACCCACCAGTGTCCCATCGCGCACCTTTTCAGGGGGCGGGCTATTACAATTGCACTAGATATCCTTCTCGAATGCGAAAGTGTGGCCCCATACCGGGCCAAGCATTTGGGGGCTCCGAGGACTCTCCCCGAGGTTTTTGAGGACCCCAAAGGTTTGATCGGATTCCTTATGGAACTAGGGTGGCAATAAGAAGGCCAGCATCATCACGCAAAATAGGCGCACACAGTCGTCGAGTTGCGGAAACTAGCCCGAGCCTACATACATACAATTGCACTAGATATCCACCTTTTTTCATTCTGATGGTATTCAGTAATTCCCGAGTTAACACATAGTACGTGCTCCGCATCGCGATCACCATGAAACACATTATTTGAACTACAAAGCAATGACTAGAAATTGTATATCAAGCTTTTAAATAAACAATTCAAACGGCTAATTCTGTTCGTCAAAGATGTTTTCAAGACTCGAATAAAAAGTTTGTTTAGACTTCACGTGTCATTTCATATTTCTCGGAATGTGATCTTTTGTTTTATAGTAACCGTGTAATAAACAAACGAAACGACGCGACGTAAGGAGGTGGGCGAGTAGGAAACGTGTGTTTACTGTTTACTTGTAGTAGCTATTGTGGATTGAACTATTAATTACTAGATAATCATTATTATTTGTCTAGTCAATAGAGTTGCGATTTTTAACTGCCTGCCTGAAACAAAAAGACGTGGATCCTCAAAATATTCATAAATATTGTAGGCACTTAGTACAGCCTAGCGATAAATGACATGGTTTGGTTAATTGTGTTTTCATCAAAACATATTGTACTTGCACATGTGTGCGGCTATGTAGCACGACCACACACATATATATATAAAAAGCCTGTATAAATACCGACGACATTCGTTAATAAAGAGATTACAATTAGAATACGCAACATGTAGTTTCTTTCGCTGCAAATATATGTTTTTGTTACATTTCCAAGTCTATGGGCTATTTTAATTAATTTTGGTATGGAGTTATCTGACACCCTGGCTTAACACATAGGCTACGTATCACTGCAGGAATACATAATTTATTATCCTTAATAAACCGAGGCTAACAAAGAGCAGCAAGTACAAGCATTTTAGAGGTTCATCTATCTTCAGTCATAAGTCCACATTCCGGCGGGCCTGAGTAATTCGGTCCCACTAGAAGAGATGAAAGGGTATCAGATAGTCACACAATGGATTTAGTCATCTTTGAGTCCACCTGGAAGCTGGCCAACGTCCCGCTTTGATTTCTATGAATTCAGAGTAGCTGGTTACAGAGCCTTTTAATTAATCTTTAATCTACCTTTAAAACAATTTCACCTCACTCGGTTTTAAAATTGAGTTGGTAGGTTTTACGCTAATATATATCCTTACATTGCAATACAAATTAAATCCAGTATTATATGTAAAAAATATATTTCATAAGTTTATTTATGACAGAAAATAAAAACTATTGTATTATTGTTTAAACTAGATAGTATATAGTCAAGTTTACTTATATTTATTTAACTATATTTGACACGAGATCATTTGCAGCTGTTTGCCCTACGCCCTACAGCCTACACATATCTAATCTTTCATGTATGTGCGTCTCTGATTGTCAGTGTGCTCTGTGCGATCCGCGCAAGAGCACACAGTAATTTTCTTAGTAGCTCTATTTAGCTCTATTTGAAAAAGCCTACAGTCTTACTTCTATTAGTCTGTGCACCGCAACATATGCCTAATCTATAATGTAGTTGTCTTTATATACTGTCTCTGTATGTCAGTGCTCTGTACCATCTGCGCTCAGAAGCACACAGTAGTGTTCTTAGTAGCACAATAGCGGTGTGTAAGGTAAACAAGCCGCGGAAACGCAACGCTTTGTGCCTACGCCGAGCTGTCAGAAAACGCCACTAGTGTTTCATTGACTTCCGCGTTTATTGTGTAACGAGATCGTATATCTAGGTTTTAGATTTTGACCTTAATAACAGTTAGTACAACAAGTATTAATCCTTGTATAGTAATCGTTGAATGATAGATTTTTAATCTGATCTTAAACATAATTAACTTAAAAAATCCGTAGAGCGTTTATAATGTTTTGTACTACCGTGACTTTTCAAAAGTCTAGACTACATGTAGACTAATTGAGTAAATATAATATATTATAGTTCGCGTCACGAATCTTAAGCGCTGAACGAAACCTGCGCAGAAGTCAAAAATAAGGTATCGAGGTAAAGGCGCGGCGCGCGGGGCGCGTGATCGTCGAGTGCGCGAGCGTTGATTGGTTGTCCCAGTCGTGTTGTCTTTCTCGCACCAATACGTCAACTACGAGCGCGATTCTACCGATGCGCAGCTATTCTCGTCCAGCGCTAAACATAAATGACGCCTACTATACCTATGTGATTTTAAAGCCATCGAAACATGGAAAAGTCGAAACCTCAATTACCGGTGTATAAATATAGTTAAAGTAATTCTTTACCACTAACTTACGGAGCGAGGTGTCAGACAATAACGTACCTAATTGTTTATAGAAACCGTATCGTATATAAACACATTTTTCACCTCATTTTTTTCAAATTTAACGACTTTTCAAAATCACATACACTGAGATATTTTATCACCTATTAACAGGAGTGAGGAACCTATCTGTAAAAAGATTGAAGATGTTCAAGATAATTAACCTATTTATTTTTTTTTATATGAGGTTGTCAATCATAACATAATTAATTACATTTTTTTACTAATAAATAGTCGTAATATTTATGTCAATAATAATGACTAGAGAATATTACATAAATAGGATCCTGTTTAAATAACATTTAATCAGAAATTCATTTGATTAATATCGTAAGGTAATATTTAATATACCTGCATTCAATTTATACACACAAGCAAATGGGCACAATTTATTTTTCTACATAAAAATCATATTTAAATTCAGTAAAATAATAATTTTATTTATATAAAGAACAATACGAAATTAAATTATTTTATTATTTTCCAAGGTGTCAACAGTAAAATGTTGGCAACACCGGCTCCATTAAACAAACCAGCTCCTTCCACGCTCGAAGCAGATAATGTAAACATTTGGAAACAGCGACAAAAAACGTTTAAAAAATAATATTAATCGTGACTGCGGCGTTCTAGGAACGCTTGTTAATTATGTCGTAAACTCATAAAATTTTATTATTTAGGTAAACGGGAATCGTGAGCTGGTTACTTGGTTTAAAAGGGGTTAATTGAGTTGGTAATGTGAACTATATTCAACTACAATAAAAAGTGGTAGCCATATTTACCTCTTTTTATTCCATTCTCTACTAGCAGTGCCCCGCGGTTTTACCCGCGTTGATCCTATTCCTGGAACAATACCGGGATGCATAGTATCCTATGTGTTAATCCAGGGTATCAGCTATCTGTATACCAAATTTCAACTAAATCAGTCCAGCCGTTGTTGCACGAAAGACTAACAAACATACATCCTTAAATACTTTAACTTTTATAATATTAGTAGGTTTACCTTACAATTTAATGTTATATTATTTCCTCTTCGAATTATTTTAAGGTCGGTAACACATTTGTAACAGCTAGGCTATATAGACATCTATAGTATAAAGGAGTTAGGCTTTATAGCAAAGTTCCGGGTAGCACTGCATCGGCTATGGGCTGGCGTTACTCTTACTATCAGAAGTGCGTCTAGCTCGTCTCCTCTCTTCATATTATAAAAAAAAAGGAAAAATTATAGTAATCGATTATCATCTATCGAATAAATCGATTTAATACATTCGATATATTAAAAAAAAAACTTCACAAACTCTACGACTTTAATTAATACATTTTAATTATTAATTGGTATGTCTTTATTTAATCAATAAATATCTTAAAAAAGTATTTTCTTAATATAGACCATAATACTATCCTCAGTACTTCATAGCGGAGAGTTTCCCCAGGAAGTCAATAATCGGTGACTACATTAACATTAGTCGTGTAAACTGTTAACTTTGATGCTACCCTTCTGCGGGTAGAAAGTGCGAGCCTCCTTTAATTACTATCAGATATATTAATTCACTAATCTATACCACTGGCTTAACAATCAAACTATAAAGGTATCAATAGCTTTAATGAGATCGGTCATTTTCTTCCTCCCTTAATTATTGTAAATAATACTGCATGGTGAACCTATGTTACATAAAAAAATTATTTGAGACTTCAGTTTATTCTCAATTTTATAACACCAATGTTAAGATTCGTGCGATTTTTAATAAGTAGTAGTGTATATGTGTTATTAGTGGCTTTTAAAACTGTACTAGAAGCTAAGTTTCTTTTCAATTTACTGGGACTTTTATTAGGAAAAACTAAGAATTATTTACATAACAATATTATCAATAAAATATTTAACTTCATCAGAAATACAATAATAAATTTTATTGCAAAAAAATACACTCATTAGTAATTAATTGACTTGTCCAATAATTTCTTTCAAAATCACATGTAAATTAATCATTCATAAACTGTCAATTTTCACAGTTTGTGTCTTCAAAAAATTATTTGGGCCACTATAGTACTAGTAAGCTAACTAGCTAAGCCAGTGATACTTCAAGCCAGTAACTGTTCGACGGAAGCGTGCCAGTCGCGGTGTCTAGCTATTTTTACGCGTCGTGCACGTGTGGAGTTATATTTGAGCTGCTAATTGATTCCCGAACGCAAAGCCTAATTGTCCATTATGTACTGATTGAGATGTTCTACGAGAAATATGAATCTTTTGTGAGGATTTTTTCATTTTTTCTTAACTGATGATGATGATGAGTTTGAGAATGTTTGGGATTGAACACAGTTTGAATTGTTTTCGGAATTGGAATCATCATAGATTTTCGCTTAATTACGAGAGAAGAAACGGGTCAAATGTTTGAATAGGTATTTAAAAATCAGTTCACACGAATGATAGTGAGCGATGCTTTGTTAATCGTATTATATTATTTTAGAAGTGATAAGTTTACGTTTATAATCAATATATTACTATTGTATAAATACAATAGTAAAAAAAGATTTTATTCTCTATTTATAGTTGTAGAATAACTGCACTGACTTTAATTACATTTACAGCGTCGAAAAAATTGTAAACTCTAATGAAACATATAAAATTTTACATAAATATTGTCAATTATGTTTTGATTTAAACAAATTTACGTATAGCGACCGGGTTCTCGATTGTAAAAGGCTTTTGGTAAATTTATGTCTTCACGACACACTGATATGTTATATAATATAATAATAATGTATGTTGTTTAAATAAATATTTTTCATTTTTCATTTGTACTAAGATTCATCTACATATGAAAAATAGAATTTCACGATTCAACTATATCAATATATTATTATAAGAGATCTTACGTAAAAGATACTACGGTGCACCGCTAGTTATTTATACATTTCGATTAAATATATTTTTTCGTAAGAATTTTGACAGATAACCTAAAAGTAAATGAACTCTAACGCTAACGTCACGGGATAATCGATAATTATAAACTCTAATTAACTAATGCTACGCAAATAAGCCGGTACGGAGTAGATTCGAATAATTGCTGTTTTTAAATCAAACACGATGTAATCATCGCTATTTCTAATACTTTAAGCGTGTTATTCGACTTGGGACTTCTTGATGATCGCTTGGTAAAGTGGTTACACACTTGGCTTCTACGCCTAGGGTCGTGGATTCGATCCCACCATTGGACAAACTTATTTGAAAGTTACTTTTGTATCTTTGAGGTGTTCTAGTGTAGCTATGTATTGTGTGTATATATTTAGAAAGGAGTATATATATGTATATGTAATGTATCCGTTATCTAGTTGCCATAACACAAGCTATGCATTGTGGGACTAGATAGCTCATGGAAAATTTTCAGGCTTGGAGCTTCGATAATGTGTTAATGACTTTTAGAGGAGAAGGCGGTAGTAATTCAAGGTATAATATTATTTAATGGGATATAGAGAGAACGTATTGCCGGCTTTTAAAATAAAAATCCTAAACTACTGTACCGAATTCGATGTAATTTAAAACAAATTTTAACTCAAGATACCTTCGCTTCAGAATTCTAATACGAGATGAAATTTTACAGCTACTCATAATCACCTTAAGATGTTAAAAATGTATATTTAAAAGATTTTTTATGAATACATTTAATTGATAATAATAATTAAATGTTTGTTATTAGCTAATTTAGTTAAGATCAAAGCGGAATAAGCCAATTTTTTATCGTCCAGAGAAATTATTATTTTGTTTACATACACTACATCTGTTCCACAATATTACAGCAAATAATGCTTTAAACATTGAATAAGTACTTACTTTAAGACTTTCCGTGCGTTTTTTGCATACGTTTCTTATATTTTTAATGCTTAATTAACTTTGGATCTTATTGTTATAACAATCAAATGGTTCATTGTCTTATTTAACGTTAAGCGTTAAAAACAAAGTTCTATTGGATGTCATTTATTTATATATTATTTATATACATTATAAAGTAGAAAGATAGCTTTTTACCATCGCATATTTTTATTTTATATTATTAATTTTTATAATTATTTATATATATTTTTAAGTTTGAAGGTTTTGTTGAATCGACTAATTTGTATTAATAACAAGCTATAAAATAACATATAATTAACTTACATATACATATATAATAGGTATAGATCTTTTATACTTTTTTCATGGTCTATGACCACTTTCCATCAGGTGGCTCGCCTGCTCGTTTGCCCCCTATGTTAAAAAAAAAATCTTGTCAAAGATTTTTGTAACAATTTTTGACCATTAAGCAATCTGTTCATAACGTCCCAGATTCCAATCTGTTAGTAAACGTCAATCCCAAAGCTACTAAAATCATAAAATATCATCTTTTAATGAGCAGTAATTACGTTCAGCCGCAACGCTCGCTAAATAAAAAATGTCCGTCCGTTTATTACCGTCGTTAACAATACCGACATACATACATACACTTGAAACAATAAACACACACACATGTGATTTTTAAAGGGATTGTAAATTAAAAAAAATCTTATTGTAACTGTTTAGTTTTTTTTGGGTTTTAAATAAACAGGCTAAAAGAATTTTAACTTTGTTAGATGACAGTATGTATCAATTTTTTTCAATAGATTGGACAGTTTATTAATAAGAAGATATTTGTTTTTTCAATAAAAAGTACTCCGAAGATATGTGTACAAAATTTCATCATTATCGGTCCAGTAGTTTTTGAGTGAAAGCGTAATATCCCTATTTTCACATTTATAAAATTACTTTTTGTTTTCGATATTAATTTAATTGATTCAATGCGAGCGAAGCCGCGGGTAAGAGGCCATTATTAGATTCATGGGTTTTGTTTGTTTGTGTGTATGACACCTGCGTTAACCACTCTACCACCTTCAAGGAAGAATGCTTATGCGTCCACAAGAGTCCTCAGATGAACACCAGTTTTGATAAGAGTCCAATATCTATCCGTCCGTCAAATAGCCCTGTATCCGTGAAAGGATTTCCCGCCGTAAAAAAAACAAAACTGACACTTGACAGTGACATAACAGCGATTGATTGTTTACTCACCCAGTATTAGTAATTACTAATTAAATATAAAATAGTTTAGACAATATCGAAATAGAGAGACGTTGATATACACGTGGTTTTGTCTATAAAAACTAAATGGATTTGGGTCGCGTGTTGTTTGTATATTCATGTATGTAATTGTATATTTGTACTGACTTTAATGTAGTGTACAATTGTATGTGGTTCGGTTAAAATCGGATCGTATGGCAGTTTAGAAATCGTTGTTAATTTGACGACCGCTTGGCGCGCTGCTTTCTGCGCGAAGGGTCGTGGCTTCGATTCCCACACCAGAAAAATATATTTGTAATTTACATTTGTATTTTACTGGGGTGAGTGTTGCTACGTATTGTATGTATGTATTTACAAAAGAAAAATATGTATATGTCATTTATTCCGTTATCTAGTTGCCATAACACAAGCTTCGGCTTAGCTTGGAACTTGATGGCGCTGTGTATAATTGTCCTGAAAAATTATCGATTTATTATTATTATTTATTTCATTCATAGAACTAGTAGGAATTCTCTTCTGTCTTAAGTACGTGAATGTCACTATTTACATTAGTAAAACCTTTTTGCTACATTGATAAATACTGGCAGGCAGTAGCAATGGGGAACGTTGTTAAAAAAAATCATCTTCATTCCAAATTCAAATAGGTTTTGACATATCCACGAACATCAATATAATAAGGATCTGTGGTTATTATGAAACAAATTTTATCGATATTTGAAACTTGAATTAGTCGATATTTTAGTACCACATTTAAAATAATTTTTAGTTTGTCCTATCAGAATATTATTTTTTAAATACGATGTAAGTACAATAAGGTAAACGGTATCTTTATAGGCAACTAGCTGTTGCCCGCGACTCCGTCCGCGTGGACTTTCATATAAACTTTAACTTCCCCTTTCTCCCCCTTATAACCGTTTTTTTAGTTAAAAAGTAGCCTATGTTTTATCTCAGGCTCTAGACCGTCGGTGTACCAAATTTCATTACAATCGGTTCAGTAGTTTTGGCGTGAAAGCGTAACAGACAGACAGACAGACAGAGTTACTTACGCATTTATAATATTAGTATGGATTAGTATTAGTATTAGTATTAGTATATTAGTATTAGTATGGATGAGCTTGAAATTGGATATTATATTATGACCTTGAAAATAAATTAACTACGTTGTAAATTTCCTTTTTAACTCGTATAATTCGACCCTTTTGCGGTCACGTAAAATTTTCAGAGGACTCGCTGATAAACGCCTGACCAATCGCATTTCGACACTTACGACGTATACAGAGTGTTTAAAGTTTATATATTTTCATAAAATTTACTTATTTATATTTCTAATAGCATTAAAAAGAAAACTAAATAAGTAGAAAGATGTAATAAAGCCAAAAATTATAATGTTCTTTATCTTCTAATCTTTAATATAAAATGAGTCGCCAAAATATGTGTAAACTTATTCCAGACAAACAAACATATTATATTTATAAATTACAATATGTTTTATTGTTTCAACTAGGGCTAAAACTTCAAATAAAGTTAAAATAAGGCTGGATTTAGAAATATTGTCAACGTGCAATAAGAAATCGTTCATTTTCAAAATTCTTACAAAAATCGTGTTTAATTTAATCACGCTGTATATATAAGTAGTGATAGCCAATAAGCGTTCCGATCAGGTGTTAGGAGGTGTAGGGGGTGTGTGGTGCGAGGGGAGGGGTGCCAGGGACAATCGACCTCTAATGAGTCGCCGCTCTAATAATAATTATCTACCTACACTTTTGCTCGACTTTCCATTCTTATTCTAGGGTTGCTACTAGCGAGATTTTTCTCGTTAAAGTTTTACTTACTAGACTTAAGGTCCTTAAATGTGGTCAAATATTGTCTTGCTTGACTTTTGATTATTCTATATTTATTCTTAAGGTGGATTTACACCAAGCGAGCGAATGCTCATTCTATCCCCACCACGTCAAATTCTTCTAGTGTAAACAGGCATAGAGCATTCTCTCGTTGTTCTTAGTGCGATCGCAAAGATTCTATAGAATATTTTAAGAATGCTCGCTCGCTCGATGTAAACGGCGCAAGAGCGCGTAAACAGTTGCTTAGAACATTCTAGCGTGTTCGGACGCGCTCGCTCCACTGAGCGGTCTCATTAAAGTGTTCTTGTGCTCTACTGATTGTTTGAGCAAAGAACATTCAATCTAGCTCTTGTTTACACCAAATAATTAAGAAAGAACATTCTTGTTCTAGTTCTTGTTCGTTTGATGTAAATAGATACATCAAGCTTTAGTTTATACTAGATATTAACGAAAGAATGCTCTAGTTCTAGCTCTAGCTCTATGTTCTTTTAGTCTAAATCCACCCTAAGAATAACCAATGTATAAAATTCACTTGACAATTCCACGCATTTGTTATTATATCCCTGCGTAAACAACCATAGTCCGTGCATTTCAGAATCAGGATAACTTTTTTTTCCAAAAGAAACTTTTTCTGAGATCCCTTATGAGACTAGAATTCATTTCAAATAACTATAATTGATTAAATTCAAATAGAAGAAAGATGATTTCCTAAATCATAATATTAAGCTATTCATATACCTATCGTATACAATATCCGTTAGAAAAAACAATCATATAAGAAATCACAACTATCTTATTTAAATTAAAAAGAATTTGGTTAACTTTGAATCGTAGTATAAATAAATTGGTGATAACAGAGCACATGGCTAACAATTATACAAAAAACAATTATGCAATTATAAAAATACATGGTACAAGTAAATTAATTTAGTATAATATAACATCGCACTGGCAACCCTAAATAAAATAATAGGAAATTTGTTTTCCGGTTCGGTAGCGGGTCCAATTACGGGATTAAAGAATTATTCCACTTTTTTTCCCCCATAATTCCAGTCGGTTTCCGCCTATTGAATCTCTTTGATTAGCCATTTCTCCGCCATTGTGGGATGCCACGTACCAACCAACCAATTTAAGCTTGTCTTAGAGAAATTCAGCTTTCTTGCGTCTTGAAAGTAAGAGCTTTTAATGCAACGATGTTTTTATTTTGTTCTCAAGAGTAAAAAGGGTTAAATATATAGAGCTTATGGCATTTGTGTTATACAATTGATAAATATGATTAGTTTGTTTATCGTGAAGCTGAAATTTGCCCAACGAAATGCTATTTGTCCATCAAAACTGTTTTTCGCAATTAAAATTTCACAAAAATATTACGTTATTTTTTAAAATACTTAACTGTTTATAAACAGCGTTATAAACTGGTAATTGGATGAATTTAAGTCACAGATAAAAATAGATTTTCTTTTGTTTTAATACTGCTTTTATATATATTTATGTAGGTACATTCTCAACGACATTATATAACATACCCAATAAATAACGCCAGAACTAGACATTGAATAACAAATGTAAAAATAATTCAATTGGCCGCGTTTTACGGCGAGGAGCAAATGGAAGGCTAATTGTTATAGCTGGTTTAGTTTCCAATGATTTATGATAACGACATTGTAAGTGTGTAAGATGGAAAAGTCAAGAGTACCGCAGACCACTAGAGTTGCCAAAAGAATCGCCAATGTACTGACGTTGTCGGAAGTGGAATATACATTGATAAATAAGACATAGACAGGGTCCTTTAAAGAAGTATGTAATGATCACTGTATATGTCCAGAGTGAATGAGAAATGACGCTTCAAGTGTGTTAATACACGTAGCCCCGTTGAATGATATTTTTATTCAACACGGCTACGTTTGGAAGTACATATTAGGAATTTTATAATTCACACCGATAAGTTTAGGCATATTCGCGATGAAGACGGCCAAATTGAGTCGAAAAGACGATGAGACTGATTAGATGAAAGAAGAATATCAAAATTTTTTTCGTATTAAACTCATCGAAAGAAGCAAATCCTACTGTTTTACCCCCTTAGGTACTTGACTTATTAAAGAAAGTTGGTACTTAGTACTAATTTTGTAATCTGTAAATTAAAAAGCTATAAGTATTTAGTATGACATCTAAATGCTATGATCTGAATTTAATTTGGTTATCGACGAATACATTATAATGATTATAAAAAAGTAAAATATATTTAAAATGTAACCGATTGTACGTCAATAAGTAGCTTGGAATTGGGCAAGCGAATCTCAAGTGGTCTATTAGAGGCAGTGCTGGCTGCATTCGGGTTAATGGGCGACCGTCCGTCCGTCCGTCCGTGCGTTGCGATACCGCGTAACCTTCGAATGATTTATGCGACTTTCATTCGCCAATATTTGTGCGGGAAAACCGATTCGGAATTTGAATTTCAATCGGTCGTTTTTTTTAATTGTATATGAGGAATTAATTAAGCAGACAGCATTTTTAATAATTTTTAAGATGTCATTTACGTATATATACTCCTTTCTATTTTTACATTTCGATTTTAGTGTATTAATAGTATTATATTATGCGAAATAAAAAATAGATAAATAAAATCTATTCCATCTTGCTTGAAATGCTTTGCTAAAAAATTATCATTTTATTATACTTTTGAAACAATTTCTATGATACTTATTTTGATTAGTGACATATTCTTGGTATTATTTCTTTTTTTCATTTTAATATGTGTAGGTAAAGAGGTGTGACTTTTTCCTCCAAATAAATTAAACGTTCTTTTGGACATTGTTTTGATAAGACAAATCCATACTGTCTTATGTTTCTTAACGTGACTTTTTCATGTATAAATATTAGAATACAATTATTGTATGTTCTTATTTTAAAAAGAGCAACTATCAGAGTTTCTTGCCGGTTCTTCTCTGTAAAAACTGCCTTCCGAACCGGTGGTAAATGTTTTGTAATACAATAACGATTCTTTTCTTTCTTTCTTATCGTCGTCTTTAGTTGAGTCAGTGAGTCGTTTCGTTCTGCCCTTCGTAAAGTGATAGTGAGCTTTACGAAGAACCTAGACGAATATTGGAGCAATCGGAACGGCGCTACTAAGCGCTCTCAAATGAATTCTTCATTTCTTGGACACTTATTAGCTAGTTTACTGCATGATACACTATCACAATCATACATTAAATCACTTTATGCACCAAAAAAGGAATATTCAATCGAGATTACAAATAGACGCCGCACGATTCCCGCCAAAACTCCCAATAACGATTCAAAAGTGTTACTACTATATGTAGCCTAATTAAATAAAGATTCATTTGTTAAACCATCTACATAGTGCTTCATAAACTTCAAAAGCGATAAATAATCGAAGCCCTTAATAGCTGGAGTATTTATTTCGCCACCGAAGCCTCTGTGCAGCGTCACACTCATAGAGTCATAGATAACAGATAAAATATAACAGATAACAGACGTAAATAACAGGTGGAGTACTCCTTAACATGTTCTGCTTGCTTCGAACCCTTTTCATAGTGTTGTGTGATGTCGATAGATTAGACCCATTTTTGTAGTGGAAAAGTCCTCAGGGGGGAAATAGTCTAGGGATAAATAAACCCCTTTTATTATAATGGGAAAAACAGTTTAAGAGGAATAACTATGGATTCTTGAGAGGTTTTATCGACAACTAAAATTAACTTAAAATAAATAATACCGACTTCATGATAATACCTATTCAACAAAAAAATCCCAAATATGTGCCTATTTTTCATAATCAGTTAAATTATTTAATAAAAATAAAAAGTAAATAAAAGCTTTGCTTCAGCACACGTAAGTATGAAAGAAAATATTAGTTCTTTTAACTTCGAATTTCTAGTCTTATTTTCGAACTCCGAACTTCATACTTTGAGCTTTGATCTTGATATCAGTTTGCGTTACTCTGATTAATTCTTAAATTAAAAAAACTAAAAAAAAAAATCGATATCATAACTTAAATCATCACTAGTTCCCACGCAAGATTGACGTTATCAATGCTTGTTCCTTGTCTGTTTACGTTTGAGAGTTTCAAATTCGAACACTTCACTACTGTCTACTGTCTATGAGTTTGTGACGTAAGTGCATGACCATAGACAAGACCCAACTTGAGAGTAGACTATAAATTATGTAGACTACTGTTTGGTGATAAGATTGGGTGATACAAATTTTAAATTAAAAAAGTATAATTTCCTTACGTAAACGTATTATTTGATAAAGGATATTTTAAAATCAAATTCAATTAAAAAGTAAGAAAATAAACCATATTTATTTTATTTATTTATTTCACGCTTTGTTACACATAACAATTTAAACATGTGCATTTCGCCGTCAGATTTATTTCTGTTCTTTTTCTCCTTGTAATGGGTTGCCTGGAAAGGATTACTTGTAAGTGATAAGGCCGCCCGTAACAAATGTTGTATCCAATGATATGTTAATGTTGTATAATGTAAAAAAGTGATAAAATAAAATCATTTAAATAAAATAAACATTATAAAATAGAATACGTTGTAGTAACTGGCGGCCTTATCACTCAAGAGTGATCTCTTCCAGGCAACCAAGTCAGGACAAAACATACATAATAAACAATTAGGTGGCGTAGTGCAACTACGATTACTACGATTTTTTATGTAGCGCATTTGGCGTTGGTCTGAAGAATATAATTTCTAATACAAAAATTATCGAATATTCTATAATTTATTGTACTACACTTAGCCTTTACACCGTCCAACTTGACCAGTTCTGAATTTAAGAGCCTTTTGTTTCAATTTATATAGTCTACTAGCTGTTGCCCGCGACTCCGTCCGCGTTTACTTTCATAAAAAAATTATTCCCCTGGAAACTGGATAAAAAGTATCCTATGTCCTTCTCCTGGTTCTAAGCTACATCCTCACCAATTTTCAAATTTTCAGCCAAATCAGTTGAGCCGTTATCGAGTTATAAGTGAAGTAACTAACACGACTTTCTTTTATATTTATAGATATAGATGAGACTGGTCATTGACGACAGCCTATGACGCTAACAAATAATTTGTCTTTTCTAAGTAAAAGTATCGTCTTCTTTAATTCCGAAGATCCATATATTACTTAGCAAAACCTTATTTCTATAAAGATTCTGTATAGATTACCTTATTCTTAATTATGCGTAGATGTTTTTTAGAAGTACTTTTAAATTTTTCATTGACATTACTTACTAGTCATAATATTTGGTCATAATGTTAGATAATGAGGCTGTTATAGTAACATTGACCTCATAAGACGGGAGCTTACAAATTGACGCAATGAGTACATTTCATTAATGCTGTTGCCACAGTAGCGCTTAAAATAGCGCTGCTTATCCTTCCTTATATTATAAATGTCAAAGTAGAGAACTACTGTCCCCTCGATACCTTATTTTTGACTTCTGCGTAGGTTTCGTTCAGCGCTAAAGATTCGTGACACTTATACTAGACGGTAGAAGTCCGACATAACGCATTATACTTTCACTGAAGTACACAATTTTAAGGATTTCTCCACTATATAACTCGTTAAAACTCTTCATGCCAATTTTTTGTTATAATCTTTTGATAATAGTATGTGAAAGAGTAAAATAACCGAAACCTGACATATTTCGGGTTTTAAAACATTAGTTAAGGTTAAACATCGAAAGTGTCGACACAGCAGTATAATATATTAAATCGACAATCAAGTTATCTTTGTCCAAGGAGGTCTGTCTTAACTATAAGAGGGATAGCTCTAAAGAGGTGCTTTTAAACAGTGACGTTTTGTTACCACAGATTATAACATCTGTATCCCACGTTAATATAGATATATTAATCGGTTTTTTATCGGCACCTGAGTGATAGTGAATGTTCATTATGACCTAACTATTTTAAAAAACAACGCGTAGTCAATATTTTTTGACCAAGTCTTAATTAAAGAAAATTAAAGCTGACTTAATAATTGAATTACTTTTCTACTTTTAAGTTTTTTTCTTATTTAAGGAATAAAAACTAAGTGTCCTTCGAGGTATCACCTAGGTACATATAAAACGATAGGTCTTATTTTAAAAATTTAAGTTAATAAATAATAACATTGTGGTATCCTTCTTGTTTTTTTTAATAAATTTTGTCCAAGACATAAATAACTGTACCACTTTATAATATTAATATAGAGATGATCATTATCCCAGGGTTTTCCCGTAACCAAACGTAAGTATCGAGCACTAGCACTTATACGTTGTATTACCTACTTATTTACCTACTTATTTACTTAAAATCAACACCAGAAAGACCCAGGAAATGAGGTGCGGGTCGACTAGCTCAGCACCGTTGATCATCGACACAGAAGCAGTCGTACGCGTACCTTTATTTACCTATCTCGGGAGCTGCGTGACAGAGAGTGGAGGAACCGAAGAAGACGTCACCTCGAGGATCGCCAAAGCACGGGCAACCTTCGCGCAACTTCGACCCGTATGGCAATCACGGAAGTTGACTCGGAGAGTCAAGCTCAAAATATTCCGGTCCAATGTGAAAACCGTATTGTTGTATGGGTCCGAGACGTGGAAGGTCACCAAAACCATTTCGCATAAACTCCAGGTCTTTGTGAACCGATGTCTTCGCAGAATCCTTGGTATACGTTGGCCGGATACGATTCCTAACGCACACCTCTGGGAGCGATGCCAGGAAGTCCCGATAGATCGTCAGATCAAGCGCCGCAAATGGAACTGGATTGGCCACACCCTCCGAAGGGATCCAACACATATTCCCAAACAAGCCATGGACTGGAATCCCCAAGGAAAACGCAGACGTGGCCGCCCAAAACAGACCTGGCGGCGTACTATCATCGATGAAGCGAAAGGCATCGGCAAGACCTGGAGTGAGGTGAAGCGAGCTGCCCAGGACAGACCGGGATGGCGACGCACTGTGGACGCCCTCTGCCCCAGCTAGGGGATATAGGACCTTAAGTCAAGTAAGTCAACCTACTTATTACTTCTTAATGGAAATTCATTTTACAATTTTATATTTAAGAATCAAAAAATACCACTTTAATACCTTATTGGAATAGTTGGTATAAAACAAAGTCGTTAGCTCTTCTGTCCGTCCATATATACTTATGCTTAAATCTTAAAAACTATGCAACCGATTTCCATGCGGTTTTTTTATTGGATAAAGTGATTCAAGAGGAAAGATTTTGTGTATACACACAGATAGATACGGGGCGCGGCATGTTCAAATATCGTCAATAAACAGACAACCAATTTACAAGCATAAATGCGGACTAAGAATAAAGAGCAGCCTTCCATCAGAATTTTCTTTCGTCTTCTTCTACTTCTTCTTGGTTAAATGGCAGTGCTGCGTTATCGCAATTTTGCCAATGTCTAGTAGTTGTAGATAAAACAAGTTTGAGGGTCGATATTTGGTTGTGGCAATCACCAACACGTGCTTCCAATACCACAGCCAAACATCAACCTCCAGAAGACCTTCTTTCTTTGTTGTCACGTTAAGTTCACTTACTATCAGTAAACCGACTATACAGACAATCAATTTTTGTAAATTAATTAATAAAAATCTAAATAGTTCAATGCTCTATTAATACACTTTATGATAAAATTATTAATATCGTTATTTCAATAGATTTCTCGTCCATTAACTGAGCTGCAGTTAAATTGAGATTAGAAGCACTTACAGCTCAAGTGCAATTGTATTTGGCATTAGTTTGGCAACCCTATACACTTTAATACATATCGAATTCAAAAATATATACCTATGTCTAGTACCATTTATATACAAACATATCAATATTTCTAGCGATCTAGCTGTTGCCCGCGACTCCGTCCCCGTGGACTTTCATATGAACTTTGACCCCCCTTCACCCCTTATAACCCTGTATTCCAGTTTAAAAGTAGCCTATGTTTTAAGTAAGGCTCTATACCATCTGTGTACCAAATTTCATTACAATCGGTTCAGCGGTTTTTAAAAGCGTAAAATTATAAAAAGTTTCAACCCCTCGCGCAACTTTTTGGCGGTTAATTAAAAAAAAGTAGCCTATGTCCTTCCCCAAGGCTTTAGACTATCTTTGTACCAAATTTCGTTCTAATCGGTTCAGTAGTTTTAGCGTGATGGAAAGACAGACAGATAGAGTTATTTATAATATTAGTATGGATAACAGACATATAAATAGATACTTATTTATATGATTTATTTGAGAAATCCGTCATAACTCCGCATGTAGATCCTACAAATATTATAAATGCGAAAGTTTGTGAGAATGTATGTATGTATGTATGTTTATTATTCTTTCACACAAAAACGGCTGGACCGAAATAGTTGAAATTTGGTATGCAGATAGATGATACCCTGGATTAGCCTATAGGATACTTTTCATCCCGGTATTCCCCCGGGAGAGAGAACTGCGCGGGTCAAACCGCGGGAAGCAGCTAGTCTTTAGATAAGGTTTCTACTAATATTTAATAACATATTTATCTATTATACATTTTATTACACGATAAAATAATAGATTGTCTACTCTGCTATAAATCATTTGTAATAGACGACCTTATCACAAAAGATTGGTCTCTACCAGGTAACTTAATTGAGGCGAAAAAATCTTGTAACATAAGGTTAAATTTATAAACTTCATGCTCACGTTAGCTCTTCGCTTACGCTACTTATGCACAAGGAAATTAATAAATAAAGAAGGTCTTAAAATATAATACGAAAATGACTTAATAAATAGAGGACGTCTCTTTAAGAACTGCCTTTTAAATAAATAAATAAAAGAAAATAAAAAACACTTTGTTGAACTATCATAAAGAAAAAAATAAATTAAAATCTGATAAATCAATAGGCGGCCTTATCGCTAGCAAGCGATGTATTCCAGGCAACCATGGTGATGTAAAGTTATTTAAATAAATTAAATAGCAAAATATATATTATACAGGGTGGCCCATAAGTTCTTAGTAATGAAAGAAAGTAATTAAAATAAAACTAATTACACTATAAATAAAATTTTTATTTGTAGATAAATATAGCTAGAAAAACGGGAATTATTTTTTGTAAATAACGTCGTCCAAATGTAATCCGTTACAGTCTCGGCACTCTTGCAAAACGCCTTCTGAAATTGTCGATGACTGCGCGGCACGTCACTGCTGAAATGCTTGCCATTTCTCTGCGGATGTTTTCTTTTAGGTCATTAATTGACCGCGACTTAGAGTCGCATACTATAGCCTTAAGGTAGCCCCACAAAAAAATCCATTGGCTTCAGATCCGGGCTACGTGGTGGCCAGGAAATGTCTCCTCTCTTAGAGATAACTTTGTTTGGAAAATGTTGACGGATAATGGGCATAGCAGTATGGGACGTGTAGGGAGTTGCTCCATCCTGTTGAAACCATGTTCGGGCATTAAAGCCTGGAAATTTTTGCATACGTTAATGAACTGGAACGCTTACGAATTGACTGTGTAGGATTTTCACGAAGAGATTGTGCCACTGTGTTGATCTTTTGTTCCGTACGTGATATCCTTTGGCGACCCAACCGCGGTTTATCTAACGTCGAACCGGTCGCCTCGAACTTAGCAACCCAATTCTTAATCGTTTGGAGTGCTGGGGTGTCATCAAAGTTGTGTAAACCTTTGTGTTCTCGAAAATTACGCCTCGCAACGGTTGCCGAATTGTTGTTTTGATAAAACTCGCGCACACAAAACGCACGGTCCGCTCCGGTAAAACTCTCGTTTAATTCAAATTTTACTTAAGGACTTTTGGGCCACCCTGTATAATAAAGTGAATAGATAGAATATCGCCTTTTAATGCTAAGTTAAGAAGTATTACAAATGTTCGCGTTTATATTGAAGTAAGTTACCTTTATAATAAACAAAATAAAATTATCAAATTCTTCATTAAGGAACAACAGAAGTAAAAATAAAATCTTTGATTGGCTCCTGACACAAACTTAAGACTCGACAGAAAAATTATCATCTTTGCACTGATTCATTATCTTACATTTATATACACTAACACATGCACACAACCACATACACAAAACCTATTCTATAATGAAAAAAATAAATGTTCATAGTCTTAGGTGGGAGCCTGGAGTTCCGTAACACAGGTTTGTTCCTAGTATGGACTCCAGTCTCTTACAAAGGTATTTTAATATTAATATGTGATCTCTGTTAATGTGTGTGTAATATTTTTGTTACCTTTGTAAAGAGAATAATAAATGATTATTATTATTAAGATACCATTATTTTTGTGACTTTTTTCTGTATTAAGCACATGTGCGTTCTTAGCGCGTAATTTAATAAAACAAAAATCTATTAGAACACATTGTGACCCTTCGTTTGACAAACTGAATTCCGCCATAAACCCGATTGGGGCTAAACACGATCGCTTTACGAGTACACCACAATAGGAAACAATAAAATCAACACATTAAAGTGTTCTATTACAAAACAGAAGACACTCAGATTGTGTAGTTTAAGAGCTTGTGGAGAACAAACATACATATATTTTTCATGTTTTTTAGTTACGCGTTTTATTTAGGTAATGTATACCTCCATCACACATGTTGCATAACTCAATAACAGCTGAACCTATTTCGATGGTTATTTTTTAGAATATTCATTGAAATATGATGATTGTTCTTACACTGAGAATAAAGAGCCTACCTCTTTATTCTATAGTAGGGTAGATAGGTACAGCGGAAACGAAGTCACGTCCTGCCAGCTAGTTATATGTAAAGCTACTCATATAAAAGATAATTTTAATATGTTTTTTGGTTTTAAGACAGGAGCTATAAACTAAACAATGACTAAATCAATTTAACATTTTGAGTGAAATCAGATACAGCTTTAGATTTTATGAAATAAATCATATACTGTCGTATGTGAATTAAATAAAGCCTAATAATTAATTACAAAATTTATAAAAAAAGGTATAATTTATTTCCTTCACCGGATCTTAGCCTACAGGAATAGTAATGATGGATTGGTGTGTGCCCTCGGATTTGCCTGCTAAACAATCACTTTTAGCTTTTAAGAGGGGATGATCCGTTAAATTTGCGGCACTGGAGTCGATATCGGTTTCATCTCATTATAGATATTATAAGAGGGTTCATTGTAATACTAGCTACAACCCGCGGCTTTTCATTTGGAGGGTTTTTAGTAGTTATGCTATACGGAACGAAAAGTTTTAATTTTTAAAATAGCAAATGTTTCATTCGATTGATTGTACAACTCATAAATTTATTAGTTATTTTGCTTAGAGCGAGTCCTTTAAGCACGCTATTCTTCGATTGAACGAACGAAAGAACGAACGATTCTTCACATAATGGTCAGTGCTTTTTATGCGGACGGTGCGAGCTTTCAAAACTGCTTTTGACAAATGGCATAACAAGGCTCTGACAATAAAATGCACAAAAACATATCTATCTATTGTTTAACAAGTCATAGGTAAAATTTTAGTAGATTTATTTAAAATAATTTATTTATAATGAGTAAATTTACGGCTCTGCTGATGGTCAATATTATGTCCTGACATACTCCCCATGCTGCATGTATATAACATTAAAATGATAACTTCGAACTAAAATCTAAATTCCAAATATTTTTCACAAACATCGTAATTTTCTTATAAAAAATATTTTCAAGTAAAAACAAATTAATTACACTTACATACACATGGTACTTTTATAACATCATTAAATGTATTATAATAAACCCTTTTAGCTGAAATATTCGACAGAAGACGTTGTTTGTTTAAACTCAATTTTAGTATCGTGTTACAGGGCTTTTGAAAAAAATCTGCGCCGCCCGCCGGCTCTCAAACTAATTTGTTTATTTTCTACCCCCACCCTGTGGTATAATTTTAATTAATACTTGTGACTCTTTGTAGAAAAGTCTGTGACCCTTAACCGCTGTGGTAAGACGGAACACAGTGGGGTTTTTGTCGGTATAGGTTGCGTCACGAATCTTTAGCGCTGAACGAAATCTGCGCAGAAGTCAAAAATAAGATATCGAGGGGACGGCACGGCGCGCGGGGCGCGTGATCGTCGGATGCGCGAGCGTTGATTGGTTTCCCAGTCGTGATGTCTTTCTCGCACCAATACGTCAATTACGATCGCGATTCTACCGATGGGCAGCTATTCTCGTCCAGCGCTAAACATCCGTGACGCGACCTATACAAGTATGACATAGCCTATGGTTATTTTCTCGAGGTTCATGGGAATTTCCCAATTCAAAACTTTTGGGTGGGCATGAATCTATGTTGTTATACAGTAGGTACATTAATTGCCACTATTGTAGGGTCATTTTAATTCATCGTTTATTTATATTTTAAATAGGTTTTTTACTTAGGTCTTTTTTTGTAAAAAAAAATATTATTGACCCGGAAGTACTACATATTTAATGTAATACTATGACGATCCAAAAGAATTAAAATTTCTAGAATAGTTTAATAAAGTAATTATTTCACTTTTCATTTATCCGCGTAACTAATATTTCCATGACTCTGCTAGGTTCAAAATATCACTTTGTTTTACAAAAGTCCTATCCAGCAGCAAGCGAATCCTTGGAGTACAATTTACTTGAGAAACTTACAAACAATCTATCAGTATATTTACGATCAGTAAAAATCTCCCATAGTCCTATTTTAATTCAGTTGAGTATATCCATAGATAAGCTTATAAAAGCTCACCTATATATAATAGCTAGGTAAAGTTTGAGAATCTTGGTCTGGGCATTAGCGGGACGACTATCAAGCAATAGTCGTGGGCCGGATGCGACGCGTAAATATAACGTGCTACGGACAAAGTAATAGAGTCGAAATTATTATCATTTATCTAAATTATATAAATAAAAAGTCAAAGTCAACGTCAAATTGAAGGCTTTATTACGAAGATAGAAAATATCATTAATAGGCTTTTGTTGTTATACAACAAATAAAATTTACGGTATAAGTATGCCGTTAAATCAAAGTTATTATAAATAAAAAAAAACACGAACAGCGAAAAAATCATTGCCAAAAATGAAACACAGTAAAATAAATAAATATTGAAATCTACGTATCTATAGGTACGACTTAACAAATATTATTTATAGTGGTTTAACTGGAAGAAACCAATATGAAACGCAAAAATCTATAAATACGCAATTATCAATAAGTAACACACGAATAAGTAATTTATCTATTCAGAAAAATATTATCAGTAGTCATTTAAATTTATAGATGGTTAATATTTCATTACACTTCAAAATATACTTAAGACAACATTTACATAAAAAAAATCGAACGGACGACTCCACACCACTCGACTTCCGTTTAACAAGCGCCAATAATTTAATTAAAATAACGTTAAAGACGTCAATCGCATGTCCTAACAACCCATCTATCATAGCCAGCGCTATTCATTACACGATTCAAGTCACGCGAAACTCGACCTTAACGCCGAGCATTATAAAAATTCAGCACAGTTTCATATAAAAATTATTATAAACAAAAACCTATTTTCGTTATTTTCCCCAAAATGATAGGCTTAAAATAGTGTTAATGTGTGTTTAACGTGTTAAGGAAGTAGCGTTTTATCGTTTTTAATGTGCTTTTTATATACATAATTAGGTTCTTATATGGGAAGGGGTGAGATTAATAGTCCCTTTATTGTTCTTGCGGATTTGGGTTGGACATTAAAGGTTTGGAGTTCAAACTTTAGGTCACACGAGGCAGTTATTGTTTTAGTAAGTTGGTAGCTCTCTTTTTAATAAGTGGGACATCTTATGGATATTACGTCATTCTCAGAGAAAGAGAAGAGAAAAGAAGAATAAAGCTCAACGGTGTGGCTTGTACGTGAAATATGACTAATAATACATGAATATAAAAATGTATATTATAATATATGTTTCGGTATTTTTGTATTATGACGTTGTAAGGAGAAATCTCTGGATTTAAAGAACTGATTTTAAAATTTGTTTACTTAGGTATTATATAAAGAGATTATTCAAGTGTTTGAATAGTCTTTATGTGATTCCGACTTTTTTTGAAAAAATTATGTTACATGTTTTTAATGAAGTAATTAATTTTAAAAAATCTTATCCGGTTAGAAAACTCGCTTTAAATGAAATAAAAACAAGACTCAATTAACCTCTACATTTCCGAAAGCGTTCAAATTTAAAACAACAAATAATTTACCCTTTTCATACTTAAAGTTATTTTTTTAATTAAAAAAAAACTTGAAAAAGCAAATTAGCTAAGAATTAGCCACGCCACTTAGCTAATGGGCAAAACAATTTTACAAGTAGTCGAGACGCAAAAAAAATTATACCATATTTACCCTTACTATGAATACCTTTGTAGATTTTTCGTTCGAGTTTAACTCACTATTCTGATAAATTGTTGGTTTGACACTGTCACGTAAGATTTTTGTACTTAGTACATTTTTTTGATAAAAACCTTATTCTTTGATTGATAACACAACTCGTTTAATTAGTCGTAAAACTGACTTAGAATTTTTTTATATTTTTCGTGTTGGAACATATCATTTAAATCATTAATCGTTTGTTGTAGGTAGTATTTTTAATTGACTAACGTTAGCTATTTATAAAAATGTTGTATGAAATTTTATTGACCTATACTGAGATATAATGGAGAAAATTTACCAACTTACACCAAGATATAACAGATACTTAATCAACATATGTCTCAAAACTCACTAACCACTCACTTCAGTCGAGTGGCAAGTAGTAAGGGTGCAATAAGGGTGCGTCTAGACAATCACCCCGTTGAGGGTCAGTCGGCGTCTTAGTGCAAAGTGTCTGACATCAGACATGTGTGTAGGTGGTCTTAGCCATGCATGCTTACTTAATTTTTGACTTCAGAGCTTTAGATTAAAAATATATGCTTTTTTAAGAGTGAAATTAAAATTCTTCTGAGATAAATAAAATTAAGGTTAATCTTGCTAATCTTAATATATATATATATAAATCTCGTGTCACAATGTTTGTCCTCAATGGACTCCTAAACCACTTACCCGATTATAATAAAATTGGCACACCATGTGCAGTTTGATCCAACTTAAAAGATAGGATAGCTTTCATCCCGGTATTGCCCCGGGATGGGGAATTACGCGGGTTAAACCGCGGGAAACGGCTAGTTACCTTATATGTTGCAGAAGTTTGTATTATCGCGCCACGCGGTTTTAACTGTCTTTTCGTTTCCGTTTCAATACATATATAAAGTATCCTATGAGTTAAACTAAGCTGAAATCTATAGGTGGGTTGCCTGGAAGAAATGGGTTAAAGTCGCTACTAAAAAGGCCGCCATTTTCACAAGTAAATATAACATACGCATATAACGCAATAAATAAAAATACGCATTTATTTAACTGCATTTCTCTTTTTGTATATTTTTTACTACATATAATAACAAATCTCTACATATAATAAAAATGTAACGAGTCGCTGTCTGTACATGGAGGATATATGAGAAAAAATATTATAGGACACCTTTATTAACGCAATAGAACCCAAAACAATGATTTTTGACATTTTTGTCTGTCTGTTTGTCTGTTTGTTTGTGCACACTAATCTCAGAAACGGCTTATCTTATCTAGATGGGATTTTCATTTATATATTGTGGTAAGCTTCACTTAACATTTAGTGTTAAATTCATCTCGATCGGTTGATAACTAGAAAAAGTTATGGCAATTTAAAGAATCACGTTGAACTTGCTGAATGTTTGTTGGCGCGGTTAAGGCATTTCCACAAAATGCTGCCCAAAGTCACTTTTCTACGCGGGCGAAGTCTCTGGCACAGCTAGTTATAAATAAATAAATATGCCATACTTTAACCAACTACTATTTAGTAGATTTCCCATGAAAGAGCAAAAAACTACTAACTAGCAAAAACAGTCTAACATAGGTTGTTTGAATTAACATCATAGCATTTGCATTAACATATTGATGAGAAACGCATAAACCGAAAGTGATAGGAAACAAATGTGCAAACATAAACACGTTGATGGGAAACACGGCGATATAATGTCATTAAATAATGACTTAATGAGTTAATGATTCACACACAGCTCGGCCGATGTGAATTGTGATGCACTTTCGATAATTTGCACATGCTATGCTATTTTTATTGCTTTTGCTTTATTAAACAATGATATTATAGTGAATAGATATGTTATACACCAACAAATTAACCGAAGTGTTCCGCACAGCAGCGGCAGCACCCATACATACAAGTCAAAACATAGAATAGAGATAAATGATAAAACCAACAAGAAAAAAAGATATCTAAGTTTGTCAGTTGCGCATGAAAGCACCGGTAACCAATCACCTAAAGGTAAGATGTTCTAATAAGGATGTTTTCTGCTTAAAAAATAAAAATGTTCGTCAATTTAAATTTCGATGGTGATATATAAAAAAAAATAAAAAATAAATATAAATATTTTCAGGACATTTATACACGGCGCCATCTAGTTCCAAGCTAAGCCGATATAACGATATAGGCATAGAGTATGAAAAATCGTATTTTTTTAATCTGTCGTTACTGGTTATTTAAAAGCACAATTTAAAAAAGGTGTTCTTAATTTTAAATTAAGAATAAATTATTTTATACACATGTTATTACGTGTGTTCCATCGTTTCAGCGGGAGCCGATGAAGCGAGCAATTGTCGTGTTTGTTTGTTCACATTTCCGGAGCACGTGTTCACGGTAACTCGAACTTATTAACGTGCTAGTGATGGCTTAAATCGATATTACACCGTATTAAACCGTACAGATATTGTGTTTATAGAGAAGGGAAAAATCGTTATTTTCAAATGATCATCTAATACTTTATTTTCCTTTTTAGTAGGTATAATTATTAGATATATATTTTGTAATGATATAACTTTTAAACAAATAGTTACAGTATGTTGTTGTAACTAAATCAACCGGTGTTATTTTTATATATTTATATTTGGTATTATACATACCAAAAAATTACGATTAATAATTAATTTTAAAGGTTATGTCTTTAAAATTAACAATCCAAGTATTAATTTATATGCAGCAATTTAAATTAAATTCTTACTAGATAGACTATTTTAAAAATAACCTAGCACACTAAACATTACATAGATACCTATTTAATTATTAAAAGAAATATCGATATCAGAGCACATCACTACGCATCCTGGCCAGGATAAGCGGTAATGCAATGTTTATGTCAATGATCATTGTACATCTCTCGTCGTTTCCTCACTAATAGCAATGATTTAACGATTTATTCAAGTAGCTTTTACGGTAGATACCGCATTCGATTTTATTTCTTAAACTAATTTAAGTTTTTTTTAATTATAACATTTTAAATCGACATAAAACATTTTTTTTATAAAGACACTGGCAACTTACATTTTTTAACGGCATGTCATTTAAAGAATAAAAAATTAAGTAATATAATAATTACGAAACACTGGCACATTATAAATAAGACACAATAAATATGATACACAATCAATGAATGAATATTATTTTTCTTTATAAGATTTAAAAATAGAATCATATAGCTTTAGCTGGCACATAATAAATACGGCACAAGAAGGCTGGGTAATTGTAA
>JADANM010006230.1:3467271-3479342 GCA_026213755.1 Eurema hecabe | reverse complement strand
GTTATAATGAAACACAAAAAGCCATCTAGCGTCACGAACGTTGAATCTAATTGGAAACAGTGCCATCTGTTATTTAATAGCTTAACTAACATGAATTGACAGTAGTGAGACCATGTGCTATACGACTAAATTAAATAGACTAAAAGAGCCTCATCTACTCTATGTATCGCCGTTTATTTTAAATTTACTAGGATAAAAATACTTTGACATTTGATATTTCGAATTTGACATTCCACGAATTTTCGTAATCAATTCGCCGTTGTCAAAGCGGGAATGAGGAACTCGTTTGTTGATTCAAAGTGATTGTGCTTGACTTGTTTCGCGGCCTTATAAAATAATTTAACTGGAGAGAATGCCGCCGAGTAGTTTACGAGTCGTGTACGCGTTCGCAAGAGAAATGCACCCGAAAACAACGGACGTTTTCATTCAATACGGCACTGCTGGATTCCGCACAAAGTGAGTAACTATTTTCGTTATACAGCATTGAATCAATAAGAGCGTATTTCCCATTTGCGGCAGTAAAATATTGCCAAACTAGGCCAAATATCATAAACCATATTGTCCTTTGCGAATGTGTCACGTAAGCAACTATAGCAAAGGATACAACGTCCTTTTACGATGCAATCATAGTAGGTAGTAACATGAGTCACTAATAAATATCTTATAACGGAAGTCTCCTTTACATTGGTCATTGACTTTCCTGTGTACAAACTGATGGGAATAGATTTGATAAAGCACAGTTATCACAAATTAAGATAACCAATAGACACCACAAGACCTTGTTTTCTAATTTGTAGTATAATTGTGCGTGTTACTTCTACATTGAATTTAATTAATCTATAAATGGTAATATACTTCACCTACATATATCTTGTATAATATGTATGTAACAAACCAGTATAAATTATAAGAAGATCTAATTAGAATTTTAGAAATACTTTTATCTAACTAAAAATGCAACACAATACTGTGTCAAACTTAATATAAATTTATATATTATATTTCCATACATTTGTTTGTTTAACATAATGTATCTTATACACACATTCATCATTGGAATACCTTAGTATGAAATAAAAAATGTCTTCCGACCGTTAAGTGTTTCTTATCTATATTAATATTATAGAGAAGTAAAGTTTGTGTGTTTGTTAAATTGCAAGGGGCAATATCCGGATCTACTGAACCAATTTTAAAAATTCTTTCACCAATAGAAAGCCACAGTATTGCTGAGTGTCATAGGCTATATAAAAAATGAATTGTTAAAATGCCCTACGAAGTGGCTACAGGTCAGCTTGTTTAAAATAACGTTAATTTCTCATTAAATCATATATAAATCAGTTATAAGATAATCGGAACTATACAAAATAAGTTATTACTATAAAAATATATTTAATCAGAAACCACTTTGAAAGTATATTGGCCGAGAGCCAAGCTCTTATGATGTCTTATCAAAATACTTTTATTTATTGAGAAGACCTATTAGGAGCTTTTGATACTAAAATAGACTTGTTATTAGAAGCTGCTTATAGATAGAAATTTGATTGATTTAATATGTTGTTCGTTAAGTGGGATTTTGTATTGTCTTTTATTAGTAGCAATTGCATAATATATTTGTTTGCGGATTTTATTTCAAAGTCAATTTTGAGGTCTGTTATATATTGTTATTGAATATTTATCTATCTTCTATCTATATATATATAAAAATGAATTGCTGTTCGTTAGTCTCGCTAAAACTCGAGAACGGCTGAACGGATTTATCTTATCTTGGTCTTAAAATGTTCGTGGAGGTCTAGGGAAGGTTTAAAAGGTAGGAAAAATTCGAATAATTGCCGGGAAAACCATAATATCAGCCGTTTTCTATTTCCCATACAAACGTTTTTTGAAGCAGTACGAAGCCTGCTGGGTCCGCTAGTAATATATAAATATTATGAATACTGTGTGTAGTAAAATAAGGGTTGGATTTACTAATGTTAATGTTCACTCAGCATTTTTTTTGCAATAGAAGTACATATAAGTATATAATTTATATGTTTTTCAATAGCTAATTGCTTAATGCTAATTTATTTAGAAAGAGCGAAGTCAAAAAATTCTTTGTATTCAAAAATCAGTGTGATAATTTTTCAAACATAGCTTCTTTATAAAAACATACTATGATAAAGAGTTTTATTCATATTAAATAGGTCTCTAGTATTTCATATTTATGTTGTTTGAAAATTTTACTTTAAAAAGGCATTGTTAGTATTGAAGTAAGTCATTTTGTAACTTACTTTTATGGAGTTACATAATAGGAATTTGCTAATTATATATACTTTAATTTAATAAGGCAATTAGGCAAAGCCATTGCATAAAGTGATATAATGATCGTCTTATTTTGGCTAAGTTTTAAAAGTTAATTAATTATGATTTAATTTGTAATTTTTTGCAAAAGTGATGAACATAGTTGATACCTAGGTGGTCCATCCGATAATTATATGTGTATGGAAGTTTGGATGTTTGTTACTCGTTCACGCAAAAACTACTTAATGGATTTGGCTGATTTTCAGCATGCAGGTAGCTTAGACCCTCGATTAACACATAGAATACTGTTTAACCAGGTATTGCCCCGGGAAAGGAAATCACGCAAGTAAAACTGCGGGTACGTCTTGTAATTTATACATTTGATATACCTAACGTATTTTCTATCGGGAATATCGGTTGACCACAAATGATTATTTTATCGTAAACTGTTCGTATCGTCATATAGTCGAAAATAGTTCGACGAAAATAGTATAAAAGCTACGAACCAAAATTGTAGACTGTAAAATATTTAATTGTAAACAATAAAGTGCAAAAAATACAAGATGTAGGCAAAAAATATCGATTTTAGTGACCTTTTACCTCTGACTTTAAAAGTTCAGAACATACAATGACAAGTGAATTCTGAAACAAGTTTTAGGATGACATAATTCAAGTTAATACGAGTCTATTATATATCTAACTAGCTGTTGCCCGCGACTCCGCCCGCGTGGATTTTCATACAAACTTTCATCCCCTATTTTATCCCTTTGAAGGTAGAATTTATCAACATCCTTTCTTAGCGGCTGCCTTCGTCATAACATCTACCTGCACGGCAAATTTCAGCCCGATCCGTCCAGTGGTTTGGGCTGTGCGTTGATAGATCACTATGTCAGTCAGTCACCTTTGAATTATATATATTTAGATATTACTGTCAAAGTCAAAGTTAAACATATCTTTATTAAACTAGGCTACATACAGTAACACTTGAATCGTCATGGTATAACAAAACAAGATTTAACCATCGGTTCGGAAGGCAGTTTGTACAAAGAAAAACAAAAGAAACTCACATAACATTAAATCATACTACTGTTTCGATTCATACTAATAAAGTGTTTTTCTCTAATTTCAATATACAATTAATAACGTGTCACGTTGTTTGTCCGCGATTGGCTTTTAAACTACTGAACCGATTTTAAATTAAATTTGCACACCGTGTGCAGTTTGACCCAACTTAAAATATAGCATACTTTATATCCCAGTATTGCCCCGGGAACGGGAACTACGCGGGCATAACCGCGGGGAACGGCTAGTAGTAGTATAGATTTAAAAGCTTTTAAACTCGCAACGTTTAGTAAAGGAAGTAAGTCTATAAAGAACGTAACTCGAGCTACCAACGTAACACATTAGAGACGTACTGACACACAGTAACTACGCTAAATATAGATGCTAGTGCAAGATGTGTCCCAAAGGATTGTTAGACACGGAAATACAACACCCAATGCAACAATTGTTTGTACGCTTGTTAGGGATTGTAGACTAGGTTTACCATATCTGAGAAATCTGGGAAATTTGTGTCTAGATTAGACTTTAGTGTCCAAAAACCATCTAGTTTTATATAAAATCCCTTAGCGAAGAATATCATAATCATCGTGGGGTGTGGTAACTTTTTTGGGTGTAAACATTACCAGATGACAGCCCTATTTCATAGGAAAGTTCTTGGTACTATTTCAACTCGAACGGGCCCATTTCGGCCAACACTACACCTATATCACATTTAAAGGAGACTCTCCTGGTTTTTCTATTACAGCAGAAAAGCGCTCGCTTTCTGCGACAGAATGCCTGACGCTGAATGTTCCAATTACAGCAACGCCGGACTTGGCACACAGTACTGGTGGATTTGAAAACTAATTAAACAAGTTTCTACCAGCTTCGGCATAATAATATTTTATTTTAATAGATTACAGCGTATAACATAAAGGTAAAAATCAGGAAATTAACAGTAAATTAATGCTTATTAAAAGCTATCACTTATTGTTAATCTTAAAAATTACACTAATTCGACAATTTGCGGCACTGAGCTGAATTCTGAATGAATTCACTGTAATAGAAAAACCAGATCTATGTACGTGTAATATTTCAACATAACCAAGAGTATGGGTTCTCTATAAAAATAATAATGCAGTGTTTCATTTGTTTCAGGGCTAGCCTTCTAGAACATGTAGTGTATCGCATGGGATTACTGGCCGTCATTCGATCCAGGTGTAAAAATGGTAAGTAGCACGCAACTAGGTCCCCAATAAACCTCAATTTTACACTGACAATGGGAACGTTACGACCGGAACACTAGGCGGTTTGAAACGTTGTTAATAGGGCATAAAATGGGTACTACGAAAGTGGTCTTCGCTAATAGGTATAAATTTACGTTCATAGTATTTTTGTGTAGGTTTTGTCTTGTTTAAATAAATGCGAATCGTTCTATTGGACGTGTTAACAGCTCTTTTGTCGTCTTTGCTATGTAGTATTGCCAATATTTTTTTTTGGCTGGAGTATTCCACCTATTATGTTGAGGTTAAAGAAACGAATAAGTACACTATCCATCTATGCGTCTAGTTTTACTCGTGTGTAATCCCTTTTCAAGAAATAATCGAGAATAATGTGTATTTCTTCAATTCTCATCAGTTCTGTAGATATAAAAATTGCCTTACACATTGAATTGTCAAGAGAAGTTTCTCCGAAAACTTGTTAATATGAGGCAAAATGTAAAGATTGTTGTGTAAGTGTTCTATACTTTGAAGAGATTCGCACCCAAAGTGAAGACGTGTGATTTTGGAAAATATTTAGCGTGTTAATTTAATCGCAAAAAACAACAACTAATATTAAAAAAGTAATGATAGTGCAGTACAAAAATATAGTAACCGGCAAGGGAAAAAAACTTTTAGCTTGATATTACTTACGCAACGCCCTCATATAGTTTGTTACAATGCAATGAAAATTCTTAATATTCTATCTAAAAGCACAAAACCTACCCATTATAAAAAGGTAATTACAAAGGCTGATTCGAAACTCATGTATTAACACACCGACCTTAATTCCCAGAACATTGAATCGATTTTCGCTTAGCACTAGACATTTTAATGCCCGACCTTACTATAAATAATGCATCGTCTTCCGATAGTTTGATCCGATTATTTTTATGCGGATTCCTTTAATACACGATTTTAGGTCGCAAGAAGGCTAAGACATTGTTAATATGGCTATGAGGGAAGTATTAAGGCATATTAAGAAGACAGTTATTATACAGCCCAATGGCAGTTATTATATAATCTTTTATTTTGAACTAGCTGGTCCGACGCGACTTCTTCACGCTGTTCCTATTTTTTTTATAACTGATGGAGAGTGGTCATCGCCCATTAACTCTCGCAGAGCTTGACAGCTCTGGAGTGGGTTGCCGACCTTTTTAAAACCCGTAACCCTATGACTATATTTTTTTCTGCGTAAGAACTCGAAGGATTTTTCTCAAGATAGAAAGGAAATCGGTTTAGCTGTTGTTGAGTTATACAGGGTACAGTTAGCAAAAAATTAGGCAATTCAGTCTCATATCATACAGGTTTAAAGGTAAATAGATTCATTAGATACTTCTATAATAATATTATAAAGATGTAAAGTTCGTGTGTTAGTTAAATTGTAAGGGGTAATCTCGGGACCTACAAAACCGATCCGTTAACCGAGTAATCCGTAATCCGAAAACCGAGCGTTGATTGGTTGTCCCAGTCGTGTTTTCTTTCTCGCACCAATACGTCAATTACGAGCGCGATTCTACCGATGCGCAGCTATTCTCGTCCAGCGCTAAACATAAATGACGCGACCTATAAATGTTTAAAGAATCTTACTACCAATACAATATCGTATAAGTTTTAATTGGCACAAACTTCTAAAGAAACGGACTAATTATTATTTTTTTTTATTTTCATACCCTGTCGTAATGCCTATTATCGGTCGTATCTTTTAATCAAATTGGATAAGTGTGGACTGAATCGGAACCGCGATAACATTGTAATCTATTTATTCTATCGGCTGTTGGTCTATATTATCTGTGGAGTGGTGATTAAGCACTTGTCGCGAATGTGTAGGTGTACTATGATTTATGAATGTACATCCATACATTGGTACATCCTTTGAAATGTACTCTGTGCTTACTAAAGCTCCATAGGTTTAAATATGATTAAATTATAAGTAGCGTCACGAATCTTTAGCGCTGAACAAAACCTGCGGAGAAATCAAAAATTTGAAACTTATAAAACAACAATTATGTATATAGAAAGTGCTCCTCGATTTCTCTGGTCATGATCCTACCTTGACATTCTTAAAATAGGACCAGTGAAATATCACCTTTCTAACAAGTATAACATCAAAATCGATCCAAAACGATCAAGTTATGGGCGAACAAACACACAAAAGTTTTTCTAAGGGGGTTGTCTCTACATTTGTGCATATAACCAATTGAGAATCGCGGAAACCAGTCAGTATATAATAAAATAAAATTGGCTCAGGAAACAAGTAGTTTATTGTAGAAGGATGGTATGCGGCTATTCTGTCGTGGTTTTCTTGTCACTTATAATTTAGATAAAATCAAGGATTGCTTAACCTTTAAGTTCCATCTATCCATATATTTTTCTGGGGTGTGGGTGTTGCTATATATTTACGAAAAAGAAATGTATGTAGTTGCAATAGCACACTCTATTTAACATTAGACTAGATGGCGCTTAAAAAAAGGCGGCCTGTAGTATTATTATTATACTACAATAGCCGATTCGCCCCGGCTTCGCTTGCATATATTATGCATGTTTTATACGTATAAATCTTCCTCTTGAATCACTCTTTCTCTTAAAAAACTCGATACCTTATTTTTGACTTCTGCGCAGGTTTCGTTCAGCGCTAAAGATTCTTGACGCGTACTATACATAGGGCTATAGGGACAGAGAAAGTGACTTTTTTATACCACGTAGTGATTTACTGAAACAAACCTATGTGTATTATTATTCAACTTAAATTCCATTTAGCTTACTGAATCGCCCCATAGATAAAAAGCAAACTAAAAACTACTCACAATAAGAAAATAAACCTTTTTAAAATGAGTTATTTATTAGTAAGCTTCTCTTAAAGTAAAGTAAGTACATAGTTTATTGATGATAGAATCGGCTGATACCTCGTAAGTGCCTGACATTGATGCGTTGTACTTCACTTGCGGCCTTCCTGTTGCTAATTAATCGATTATGAACTCTATTTAACTATTGCGATACTTTTCGCTTTCGGAAAATGATCGAATTTACCCATATATGTGGATGACGTTATTTACTGGACAAATTTCTCTATATTACGATCAGGATGTTCAGATAAAGTATTTGAAGGTGGTAGTCCTGTAGAGCTATGTCAACACCCTCCTGCAGTAAATATTCAGTCTAGTTATGGCATGACGAGTATGACAATACGACTTGGGGACCTTCAAAAAAAGAGCGTACCTATCCTTAAGAGGCCGGCAACACACTCGTGACATCACGAGTGCTCATGGGCGGCGCTGATCACTTTCCATCAGGTGACGCGCCAGTTCGTTTGCCCCCTATTGTATAAAAAAAAAAAAAATGTCATTGCGTTTTCTTCGGATAGTGGACATACCGAAGACCCATTTCTCCATTCCCGCCCTCCTTTGCGTTATATATTATTCCCTTTTGTCATATCTAAAGGTCTCTATATTTAAAGGTCTGCAACACTTTCGTGACTGTTTATGAGCGGAGTATGTACACCTGTACTAATAAAATCTAAATACATATAAATTACGTGTCACGTTGTTTGTCCGCGATTGACTCTAAAACTACTGAACCGATTTTAAATTAAATTTGCACGCCGCGTGCAGTTTGATCCTACTTAAAAGATAGGATAGCTTACATCTCAATTTATTATATGCTTAATATCCGAACGAAGCTGGGGCCGAAGAGGTCTTGACTCCTATAATATCTGGAACTACTTTTGTTTTATTATTTACTAGCTGTGCCCGCGACTTCGCCCGCATAGAAAAGTGACTTTGGGCAGCATTTTTGAAAATGCCTAACCCGCGGCAACAGTTCAGCAAGTTCAACGTGATTCTTTAAATTGCTCTAACTTTTTTATTTATCAACCGATTGACATGAATTAAACACTAAATAATATATCATTGAAAACCACATCTAGATAGGATAAGCCGATTCTGAGATTAGCGTTCACAAACAAACAGACAAAAGTTCCAAAAATCATTGTTTTGGGTTCTATTGCGTTAATAAAGGTCTCCTATAATATTTTTTCTCATTTATCTTCCATGTACAGACAGCGACTCGTTATGTTTTTATTATATGTATAGATTTTTGTGGAGTTATAGATCCTTTGGCGTTGTGTCAAACGATTGTATATTCTATATGGTGTAGGTCGCACAATCGGCATGATGATCACCGCGTCTCATAATTTGGAGCCGGACAACGGTGTGAAACTAATCGACCCTGACGGTGAGATGCTGGAACAGAGCTGGGAGGAGATAGCCACGAGGCTCGCCAACGTCAGGTAAGAACAATCACCGATATAAAACACAATATGACATTCTGAAAGAAATGCTGCCATCCTTAGACGGAAACACTTGGAATGGAATTGGTGACTATTTTTATGTATAAATGATTACAACATTTCGTTCTTTTTATGTATATTAATAGCTATTGTACGTACATATTTATTTAACAAGTCAGTATTATTTTTAGCCAATCCGTCTTCCTTGGAGGCTAAACTAATATATAATCTTGTTATGTTAGGAGTTAAAAGACGCTAGTTTAAGCTGTAAGGTATGTAAGTGGGTCCTATGGGGATGGCATGCTCATTATTGAGCAAATCCCTTTTTAAAATAAAGATTTAAAAAAAGTCAGTATTAGAAATACGCAAACCCCTGACAAAACGCAATCAAAATGAGCGTGTAAAATTTCTATCAAATCTTGAAGACCCGAACCGATTTCCACCAAACATAGCTAAGAACACTGAGCGGATATACCTTTCAAACAAAAAAACTGCATTATTTAAAATAAATAATGAGCAAAATACGTTCTTATGTTATGCTATGTTATGTTATGATATGTTATGTTACAGAATTCTTATATGGTTTTATTGATTGTTACAGTGACAATGACTTAGAATCAACAACGGGGGAAATCATCAAAGAGGTGAATGCCGATATGGCTCTCAAAGCTAGTGTTTACATCGGAATGGATACAAGGTAAATGTCAATGTCAACAGTAATACTAGTAGTTTCCATGTAATTAACATATAATATATATAAATAACTTTATATATAAAATGTATCAAAATAGCTTATGGTCTAGGGTTTTATGAAGGAAGGTTAATATGTATTAATATATATTATATAATATATGCGAGCGAAGCCAAGGTATGGTTGCTAGTAATATGCATACTAATATTATTAATTAGAAAGTGTGTCTGTCTGTCTTTCTTTCCATCTATCATCCATTTAGAATGAAATTTGGTATACAGATGGTCTAGAGCCTGAGATAAAACATAGGCTACTTTTCAACCGGAAAAAGGGTAATAAGAGGGGATGGGAGGGTCAAAGTTTATATGAAAGTCCACGCGGACGGAGTCGCGGGCAACAGCTAGTAATAAATAAAAATGTAATATTTCCAGGTACACGAGCCCACGTCTGGCCGCGGCGGCGGTTCACGGCGTAATGGCGTTGAAGGGTACCGCGAAGGAGTTCGGCATTGTGACTACCCCCATGTTGCACTTCTGTGTCAAGTGCCGGAACGATAACACGTATGGCACGCCTACTGAGGAGGGTAAGTGACTTTTTATTATTTTGTTTTTTTTTAATTTTACTAGATAGTTTTATGGTTTTTATGGCTATTTGTGGCTATGATTCTATGGTTTAGTGGGATGTTCGAATCTGCTAATAGGTAAGGTCGCGTCATTTATGTTTAGCGCTAGACGAGAATAGCTTCGCATCGGTAGAATCGCGTTCGTAATTGACGTATTGGTGCGAGAAGGACAACACGACTGGGACAACCAATCAACGCTCGCGCACCCGACGATCACGCGCCGTCGCCTCGATACCTTATTTTTTACTTCTGCGCAGGTTTCGTTCAGCGCTAAAGATTGGAAGGTATATACCTTTATGTAACATCAGAAAATACTTGCTTTATTGAAAAATCTATCGAAATTAAAAAAAAAACAAAACGCTTAAATAAAATAAAAAAAATACCTACTATTCTCGTCCAGCGCTAAACATCCGTGACGCGACCTATAAACTATAACATTTTTCATTATTATATAAGTTTTCTTTTTTCAGGCTACTACGAGAAAATAGTTGGCGCATTCAAGAAGCTTCGTCAAAAGTTGCCAGTAGCTGGAAATTACAACACCACGCTATACGTAGATGGCGCTAATGGCGTTGGCGGGAAAAAACTCAACATCATCAAAAAGACTTTAGATGGAGAATTGGATTTAGTTCTGTTTAATTTGGGAGGGAACGGTGGAAAGCTTAATTTGAATGTAAGTATGTTTGATATTGTGAACTGGTTTGAAAATTCTTTGATTTATATAGCAAGATATTATTTGTGAATTTCATAATTAACAGTAAATAACTCGAGAGAAATGAAAAAAAACAGATATCTTTTTAATCAGTTTTTAGGGTTTCCCAAACTTTTTGTGCCAATACTCTAATACTTCTTTCCTAGATAATTTTTAAGATTAAAAATTGTTTTACAGCATATTTAAAACTTTTTTTGTTAATTTTGGCACCGGTACCATTCCAATTAAAAATCTTGAATCCAAGCTAATCGTGTCGAGTCCATTTTTAATTAGGTCCCCTTAATTGTCACATGCAATGTACAGGGGGAATGTTGTTCTAGATAATATTATATGTAAATAATTACATTTACATACACCAGTGAAAGAAAAAATATCCAAAAATAATATCAGAATTAAATCTCCTATCTAAAAGTAATATTAAACATTCCAGTGTGGGGCGGACTTCGTGAAAGTGTCCCAGCAGCCACCGGTGGGGGTCGAACATGTTCCATTCCAAAGAGTAGCTTCACTGGACGGGGACGGGGACCGAGTGGTTTATTATTATTTGGATGATCAGTAAGTATATCTCTTTTTATAAATATTTCACAGGGGGTAGGTCTCTTTCGCAGGAGACCGACTGGGTGGGTACCCCCACAGTGCCAGACATTCTACCGCCTGAACAGTGATGTGAAAATGTCACTGTGCTCCGGTCTGAAGGGCACTGTAGCCAGCGAAATTACTGGGCTAATGAGTCTTAACATCTGATGACTCAAAGTGGGGAGCGTCGGTGTAGTGCAACCCTGCCCGGAGTTGGGCTTTATAGCAAAGTTCCGGGTAGCACTGCATTGGCTATGGGCTGGCGTTACTCTTACCATCAGGAGTGCGTCCAGCTCGTCTCGCCTCTTCTAATTAGAAAAAAAAAATATATTTATTTAAAAAATCCTTCAACAAAAATTAATTGTACATACTAAAATATGACATCTTTGACATTAGATTATATGAAATTTTTTTTATAAAAGGATATAGCATGCGTTATATTAGTACATAATATTAGTTCACACACTATATTAGACACATCTATACTAGAGTTACATTAAAATTAAATTTTTTAAGTTAATTTAAATACACAAAATATCTAAATATTACAGACAAAAAAAATAAAAATAATAATAAAATAATCGACAGCAATATATCAGCAAATT